>JAUELA010071961.1:0-10528 GCA_031471845.1 Boltenia villosa | reverse complement strand
CTCCAAGGTCTCCCTGGTAAATCTCTTGAAGCAACGGGATTGGTCCCGGGACCCGCAGGCGAGAAGGGACACAGAGGATTACCTGGTTTGCCTGGAATTCAGGGGCTCTTTGGACCCAAGGGATCAAGAGGATTTACGGTAAGAAAAATTCACCCATCCTTTTTGCTATTTTAAACAGTATATGAGGAGACGTGAAAAGTTATTGATGAAAATTGCGAGAGTCAAGCAGTTCAAATAAGGGGAGGAAATGCATATCTTACGGTTCACTTCTCAGGTTTTTAAACTGGGGTTTCCTTATATATATATCCTTGGGCATGCGAACCAAGATTATAGTACTCAGACTTCGTACAAGATTTCTAATATCGTCATGCTTAAAAAAAACTTTTTTTCCTCTGTGGTGAAATCCTGATTTTTTCTTTTTTTTCAATAAATCATATTTACCCTTGGATTCACCGAAACCGGTATCGGGCTTATACATGGATGCATGATGCGACCATGCCGGCTTGCGAGCTAGTTTAGTTTCTGTTATCCATATCTAAAGTAAAACCAATCTCTTGAAATCTTTAGTAGCCATACTGACATATGATAGGACTGATGATTATGATTATTTTGACAGTCTGTGGTGAAGGGGTAAGGGGACCATCTTTTGGGGTTTTGATATCATAAGAGGTTAAGAAAAGAACCCTTGCTATAAATGATTGTTAAAAGTTAGGGATGATCTGGGGTCATATGTTTGGATTTTACAATCCTACCTTTTCCTAACCAGGGTGAAGCTGGCACACCAGGTCGAGATGGTCTCCATGGGCAACCAGGACCACGTGGAGAAAGAGGAAATGATGGACCGTTCGGACTTACTGGAGCAAAGGGAACTCCTGGTAATCCTTTTTTTTAATAATTCTTCTTCGCAAACAATGTTGCAAATGGTTCTATATTACCACATATGCACCTGTAGATAAGTTGCAAAAGAAAATATTTGTTTTTTGATCTTTTTTTAATTTTTTTTTATGAAAATCTGTGATTTTTCAAAAATATGGTGATGAAAGAGAATATTCATCCTTATCTAAGAGAAATATTTCTTTTAGTAAAGATTACAAAAAAAATTGCAAAAATGAAAAAAAACAAAACATTTTGATTGGGATTTTATAAAAAAATATATAAGTTTTGGAAAAGATGGTAATGAAAAAAACGAGACAAAATAGTCATTCTTATCTAAAAAAAATTTCTTTAAGTTAAGAATAAGAAAATATTGCTTCATGTACAAAATTCTTGATTGAAGATTGTTTTTTTTTATCAATCTTTAATTTATTTCTAGGCTATGATGGCGCGAAGGGAACTAGAGGCTTAGCAGGTGTGGCGGGGCAGTTCAGGCCTGCTGGTCATATACTGGTCCGGCACAGTCAAACTGTCAGTGTCCCAGACTGTCCGGAGGGAATGAACAAGTTGTGGGAAGGATACAGTATGTTGTACATGGAGGGAAGTGAAAGAGCTCATGGTCAAGATTTGGGTGAGTTGGGACCCCCTTTCCCCCCATTGGGACCCCCCTCAAGAAGGGATCTGGATTCAAATTCACCCCTCTCTGGATCTGCCAGTGGTTGCGTGACATTGCTTTATTCAATGTCCATATGTGTTCATATATAAATCAGTTTCAATCAGAGTGTAGCATTGTTTTAAAATTATATATATGATATATCAGATATTTTAAATCATGGTGGTCCAACCACGGGCCCGTTAGTGCTCATAATGATATATTGATCTATTTTTTTTTCTAGAAAAAAACTCAATGACTTTGATATTTAAAAAAATAATATTGCAGTATAAAAACAAGACCCAATGCGACTGATTTAAACATCTTAAAGCTAAAAACATTTTAAAATCTAAAACCATAAAATCAAATGGGGAATGAAACACTAGACTAGGCGCTTGTCTTTGACCTGCCACTACCAACATAGAAATCCATATTCAGAAAGTCTCAACCTCAGACATCCCATGAGCAGACAAGAATATGACCAGTATTATGTATGAATAAATTCAAACTCCCTGAAACTACTGAGAATAAGTTTGACCACTGTGTTGTAAATAATTAAATATATTCAATTATATATCTAAAAAAAAATTTCAGTTCTTCTTTGTTGTAAGAGTTTGAAACTGATGACAGAAATGACAGAAAGTTCCTGTAATTTGAAGATACAGAATCAACACCTACACACCATTTTCATTTCATTATTGTCCTTGTAAATCAGTAATTTTGCTTATTTGACCTCAATAATATTTTTGTAAAATACTTATCTAGGATCCACTGGTTCATGTCTGCGTCGATTCAGCACGATGCCGTTCTTGTACTGTAATGTCAACAATGTCTGTAACTACGCGAGTCGAAACGACAAATCGTACTGGCTTTCAACGACAGCTCCTATTCCTATGATGCAAGTGGAGGCAGATGCAGTGAGTAGAAATTCCTATTGAATTGTTGCTGAGAATAAATATGATAAGTTTTTGCACAGAAATATTAATAATAAATCTCACTTGATACATAAAAGCATAAAATTACAGAGATTTCACATGAAAAAAAAAACTTCATCACAAACTTGGTCATTTTAAAATTAAACATATCCAAATTACAAAAATATTATTGGCATATCTTGGAATAGAGATTGACCAATTTTGATCCATTTGTTGTAACCCTGTGAAAATTGGTCGTAAGATGGACTGAGGATTCCACTATTATATAACAGAATGCCAAATTACCAACTCTCGCTCTTTCAAGCAATATTTAAGAAGCTCCAGCTAGCACTACTACGGCTTCTCCAATTTTCGGCACATACACTGCACAATCAAGAGATTAATTTCTCATAGCTTATCGAGGTACCCTTGAGCAAGGTACATATTCACATTTCTCTGACAAACTTGGTAGTTGATGGCTTTAACACCGATAAAACAACAAACAATATTTTTATACGGGATAAAATAGTGTTCATAAGATTTTTCATTTTTGTTAAAACAATCAGGGTCTTTTTGATGAATTATCTCAACAGTGAGGTTACTTTTGATTGGATGCATTTAAAATAAAATTATGAATAAAAAAATAAATGAAAAAATTCTGAATAGAGATCACATTTTAATTTCAAACAAAATTATGAATATTTCTTAGATTTTTTTAAATAAAATTATGAGTCGGTTTTAACTGGCTGGATTCAGAGTAAATTTTTTTTTGAGTCTGAGTAGATTTGGAGTGCAAAATTATTCCACTGACTTCACTGCTAACTCCTGTCTTTACTGAATTTACTTCTCTTTGTTGTATTTTCTTATGCAATACGAACTGGTAGTCATTTAGAATTATAGAAATATGTTTTCAGAGATTTTTAACACATATTAGACAAAATTTTAATTTAATTAAATATTTATTTCTCAGATCCAAGAGCATGTAAGTCGATGTTCTGTTTGTGAAGCGGCCTCGATTGCGATCGCAGTCCACAGTCAGAGTACTGACATTCCTGAATGTCCCGTTGGATGGAAAGGGTTATGGCTTGGTTACAGTTTTGTTATGGTAAGTTGAAATATTTTTCCATCAAAATAAAACTGATTTTTATCTTTAAATTCCTTACCTACATTATTTTGTTCACTTTTACTCTCATTTTTTATTTACCCAACCAAAGAACATTCAAATATTGCTGTAAAAGATAATTAAAAGTTAAAATTGTGGATGCATTCTCAATTTAATGACCGGGCGAAGCCAGGCAATTCTGCTTGTAATATATATTAACAATTTTTATTTTTTTCCAAAGTACTGTTTTATTCTAACCATAAAAGATAGTATGATAAGACCAGGGGCAAGACAGTTGTTTCAAATGCTCAATTTTTACTGTATTTCGACCATAAAATTCAGAACTTGGGCCAATAAAACAGTCAAAATGAAAAATTGTACACAAAATAGTTTGAAAAACTTAATTTTTCATTTTAATGGTGCTAAGTCAAAATGTCCAATGCCAAAAGTATTATATATATATATACATAAAAGATTATAGGAAGAAATAAGAAGAAATTTAACAGAACAAATTGCTTACCGTATTTTCGCGTATATAAGACGCGGGTTTTGACGATATGTGTGAAAATATTTTACACATATAACACAGCCTTGATTTATTGTTGTAGGTTGTAGCAAGTGTTGTAGCGTTGCTTCATGCGCGGTACCTTGTTTTGGTGCATTTCATACATTGACGTGCTTATTTTTATCTTTCTTTCTCTCATCAAGTATCTTCGAAAGTACATACGATACCACATGCGGAGTAAGGTTGGCAGGATAAAATTAGACAGAAAAATAGTGAATGCAAATCGTGAATATCGGCTGTAATAATCGATCTGGCGGGAAATTTTATTCACCATTTTTGGTTGTGTCAATATCACACATTTTAACATTCATTCAATTAAAAAATTATTGGATAAGACAAGATTCCCACGAATATAAGATGCACCCAGAGTGCCGGATGACATTTTCTACATTGAACGTTTTTACTTGTAACCATAATTAATACATTTTTTCTTATCCTCCTACACATTTTATTAATTAATATCTAAAATTTCCTTTATTTTTCCAGCATACTGCAGCAGGGGCGGAAGGTGGGGGCCAGTCACTATCAAGCCCTGGTTCATGCCTTGAAGATTTCCGTGCCACACCTTTTATCGAGTGCAACGGGGCGCGGGGTCACTGTTTCTATTACAACAACCAGTACAGTTTCTGGCTGACGACGATCGAACAGTCGAACCAATTTATAACCCCCAGAAAAGAAACTCTTAAAGCGGGAAATCTTCGAACGAAGGTTGGACGCTGCCAAGTCTGCAGTAAAGTACTCTAAGGGGTTAAAATATTTTCTGTGAAATGGAAATATGGAGAAATATACTGTGGTGGAGAACTGGCTATTAAGCAGCATAAAAAACACACAATTGTACAATAAAAACAGAATTTTTTTCCACATTTTCTACCTGCCTCTTTCAGTGATTGCATCACATTGTTTCAGCATATTAGGTAGAGTTTAGTCAAAAATTCCGGAAAATCGTTATCTACAGTATTTTGTAGAAGTCAAATTTTGGATATAACGATTTTAAATGACATTTAGTATTAAGTTGATTTGTTTTTTCATTGAGACTATTTCAAAATTCATGTGTTTTTGTTAAATATTAAACTTTGCAGAGGTTCATGGATAGTCTTATTTGGAAGGCATGGGTTCATGGATGGTCAATGTTCATTCAATTCCAATCATACAACAGTCAGAAGTCCGTAGATATTAGAATTGATGTATAGTTAGTTATATAATCTTTTTTTACACAACTACGTCCAACTTTTTGGTTTGAAATAATTTGTTGAATTTTTTATTTTTCCTAATATTATGATTTTTGGTACAACATAAATTCTGTAGTTCTTACAAAATTATATCCAATAACAAATTTTAAGATTTGAAAAAAAAATTGAATTTCCCAAAAGTAAGAATTGGCCCATTACATTATTGTGAAGCTTAATACTTTACATATTATTTGTACTTTGTCCAAAAATCTTGTCTTCAAAATGCAATGAATCAACCTATCCATGATACATGAAAGAAATTTCAAATTTGCATCAAAATTTTAATGAAACTAATACAAGGTGTTTTATCCTAATGCATATTACACATGTGGTTGGCTTTTCCACCTTTTGTTTAGTTTCTCTGACTTTTAAACCTCTGCCACCAAGTTCGTTCAAAAAATTAAAATTGCCTGATTTTTCAATTTTAACGCATTTCAAGTTGAGAGAAAAGTTAATTATTTTGGATTTGAATGTATATATAAATTGTACTGCAGAAGCTGTTTTAATTTAGTTTGGTTTTCCTTGAATATCTATTTATCAACGCATTGCTTTATCATGGTGTCACAAATTCACTTATCATGCACTAACATTACTGCACCATCATGTGGATACAATTTTTTAAGTTCGTCATAACAACGTCCTTCGTCAGTTTTATGTGACCTTGAGCTTCCATTTTTCAGAAAAATTGTCCAAAATGTTCCTTATTTTGGATGTGCTAATTTTTCCGACTAATAATTTGTATATATATTTGATTTAAAAATAGTGCCAACTACCAATTTATAGATGTTTTATCAAGAGAGATAAGGCCCAATGTAAATGTGTATTCTAGTTTAAAAGTCATTTTTGTAACACTCTCTTTTTACTATTTTATGAATAACATTTTGTAAATCTTTGAAATCGTGTGCCTTAATAGAAATACTAAAACTTGTCATCAAATTCAATTCGATTTTTTCTCAAAATTGTTTATATGAAAGAAGGCCATAGAAGTCTTTGAAAAAGAAAGTTTCAGAAAAAATTCCTAAATTCAATGAATCAGCATTCTTGATTATTCTCAAGTAGATTTTTTTCTGTAAAATGGAATTTTCTTGCATTCAAGAACCAAGGTTTTTGCATTCATTTTCAGCATATTTTTGATTTTTTGTTTCATGTATTGATATAGTTGGGTGCAGCTTCAACCAGTGCTACAGTTTGGCGTAAAGTGGGTTTACATTAATTATTCCATAAAATTCCAAAAGCAATTTTTATCCGTTATCTATCTGAACACAAAACATATTTTGAATATTTTAATCAATATTATTGAAAAATATTAGATCTGAAACATAAAAATTACCGTATGTTTATAGTACGCCCTCGTATATATGGGCAATGAAAACCTAAAAAAAGTAATATTTCGTTCTCTTGAATGAGCACTTTTGATCTTTAGGTTTTAAAATCTGGAAAAAGTACGATTATACACATTGAAATCAGTAGATTACAATCACTGAAAGTTTTTTGCTCTGCAGCTGAGAACTTTACCACTTAGCCAATGGTGTACTTGTCATATACACTCAAGCGAGTATTGCAGAAGTCAGGCTGCATATGTATGGTCCCAACTTATCAAATTTCTTGATCTTTTGTTTATTGGAAATAATGAACTTGGAATTTCGTATATTTGCTTGTATCCTCCACTAAGCTCTTTATCAGCATTATATTAACTCTTCTTATTCTCTTTATTATGCAGCATATTTTTGTTATTTTTTATTTGTTGCATGTGGTTAATATTGTTTGTTTTTTCATTTTATCTGAAAACCATGAAAATGTAACACATTGAACCAATTTATGATGAAATCCTAATAAATTATAATTCATAAAATATCGGATATCTGATTTTTACACAAAAGGAGGAAAATAACTTCAATGTACACTGCTCAATTGCAGAGTTGTAATGACTCGAGTTAATGACTTGACTCGCATTTTTAGTGTGTCTTGACTTATGAGAGTCTCGGCGCTTAAAGACTTGACTTGTCGAGTCTTGAAATAAAATGGATGTTTAAGAAGTCAGTGACTTGGACTCCACTCGACCATGATATTGAATAGACTTGACTTGACTCGAGTCTCCAGGTCCATGACTTGGACTCGACTTTGCCCCATCTCTGCTCATTTGTACGAGGGCATCCACTGCAAGAAGCATGTTAAGCGAGGGTAATGCGAGCTTATTACAGGCAATTGACCATATTTCTCTGGAATTGGGTACATTTCAACACCAGGTGGATTTGATACCAGCCGTTTGGGTAAAAACTCCAACCCTAACTAGTCTTAAAAATAACCCTACCATAATCCTAGGCCCTAAACTTAGCTGAACCTAATCAAAACCTGACCCTTAGCCCTAATTTTTTCCTAACATACATTAGTTTTCTGAAAAACATCCAATTCCTATTCCTGGGACTTAATTATATAAGATTACAATTTCCAAACCTTCATTAGCTAAAATCAAGGTGGATGCTGAGGAGGCACTGCCCTATTTTACCCTCCCCCATTGATGGTCCATGCAAATATATATTTTTGTTTTCCCTAGCATTTTTTTCAGACTCTGGTTCTTTGCCCATACAGAGTGTTTTCCGGTGGTTCAATGTCAGATGAGGACCACAGGTTTTTTAGAATCCTAGAATTGTCAGAAACCCTGGCCTAGACAAGCTAAGCAACTCCAATCCTAAAAAATTAAAACCATTTTCAATCAAATTGAGTTCTATTAAATCAAAGTGTGATAACAGTAAGATACGGAAAAGCGGCACTATGCCGACAACACATATTTGAATGATACAAAATAATTCAAACATTTTAAAGCAATAATACAGTTCAAGAGAGAGAATAAGATAAAATGTTGAAATTCTTGAGTTGACTGGTGATTCAAAATAATACCTTGAGTTGCAATAAGTGATAAAATAACATAAATTTAATTCATTGCAAAAGATTTTCTCATTGTATTTGTATCAAATTCATAAATTGTAGATTGTGAATACATCGTGAAAAATCCTGATAGAAATTAAGCGCTAGAAGTAAATAAAAAAATATAAGTCAGCGGGTAGATGGATACATTTTATATTTATGTTAAATCGAATTATCTCAGAATTTCGTTAAGGAACAGTTTTCACTTTTTCTGACAACTTGAAAAATTGTGAAATATCATATCATGTTTTTCCTGGTAAAGCTAGGATGTAGCTCACATTAAAGCTTCACTAAAAATCTTATGGGACTAAATATAACTGAACAAGCCTTTCAAAATGTAACACAAGTGTAAAAGCAACTTACACCCCGGGGGATATATATTAAGGGTGACATTTTCTACCAACCGAGACCCCTAAGGGACTTTTGAGTCTAAAAAATATTCTACATTTTCAATTCTACACTTGAAAATATCTAAGAAGTAAACCATAGGAAGAAAAGAAGACACAATTCGGAGAAGTTAAATCATGCAGATCAGATTAATTTTCTTTGTTTTATGCATTTCCAGACGTAGTCTTCAGACAATGTTTGCACGTCTGACGGAGCGTCATCGACATCTCCAACTACATGTGTCGCAGAAGTGATTTCGTGGTCCTTAACGAGAGAAAAAAATGTAAATAATTCAGTGGTTAGAAACGGGGCTTTGGAGTCGGAACTAAATTCATTGATAGAGGGGTCAGATCTCTGTAAAAATGGCAGACTCCGGGGAACTTTTTTCAGGGCTGTGGAGTCGGTACATAAAACTCCGACTCCTCCATTCACAAACATCCGACTCCGACTCCTTTATTCAATATAGTAAATTACTAATAAGTAATGCTGATCTGTCAACTGTGTCAAGTGCTGACATGATTTATCAGGCCTACACAATTGCAGCAAGCTATGGTCTAAGTTACAGGTTCAAACGTTGAAAATTAATCTCTGAATTTAAAAAAATATTCAAGAATTATTCAGAACCAGTTCGAACGGTTTAAACATATTAGGAGTCGGATTCGGTTCATTTTTTGCCGACTCCGACTCCTGTCAAATTTGCTCAGACTCCACAGCCCTGCTTTTTTTGTACGATGTACCTTAAATATCAGTGTATTGCGCATTATTTTCGGTCAAAATCTTAGGTCATTTTGGGGGTGCGTATTGTACACGGAAATTTACGGTAATTCATATTAGGTCAGGCTATAGCTCCTAATAACGTTCAAATTTAGAGGAATTGAACTTCAGAAGTCATCCAATTTGACTGTCGAGCACAACATATAAGTTATATTTATCGGCTACACAATTGCAAGGATACAATCATTTTGTTACTGTTCAATTATTTCTCTGGAATTTGAAATTAATATTAGTGCCGTTAGGTCTATTTAATACATGCAAACACGATTGTTTGTTTTATTGGAATTAATTAATGATGGAACTTATAAGAATGATATTTAAAAAATGCATTCGATTTCTCTCGATTTGAAATATACTAGAAAAAAACGATCCGGAGTGTTATTTCTGTTATTGTGTTATTTCCTCGTTAATACGTTCCTTTACTCACACCTTCACACAATATTTTCATAATGGGCTAAATAAATAGAGAAAAATGTTTTTCAAAATATATCTCCAATTTTAATCAGAAATATCTATCTGTTTCTAGCATTTGAAATTAGCTTATTTTTGATTGGGTCGAGTCATAGTTGGCAAATTATTCACCGACTTGTTTGATAGCCCTCGTGATCTTGCAGAACGCCAGTTTTTAAAAAGGCCAAATTTCCAGTAGACATTTAATTCTAGTTCCAAAAAATTTAAATCACCTATCACCGGGGTGGGCAAACTACGACTGGCGAGGTCTTCCTGTGTGGTCCGCGAACTTACTCGCACAGAAAATACATTTAACGAGACTACAAGCAGATTTTCTCATACATGTTGCAAACGCAAACATATTTGCATGAATGATAATTGTGTTTTAGTGCGGAAATAAAATTTGTAAAATATAGTTTTTGTTGACAGATCTCCATGCAGCCCGCGGAGAAAAAAGTTTTACCTATCACAACATGAGAACCTTGCAGCAAGCAAAAGAACAGACAGTTAGTAAAAACCTACCCGGATAATGTCACCGTTATATGCAATGATGTATCGTTTCATTTTCTCTATATTTTTAATCTCTGGATTGAGATATATCTTCATGTCCGTAAAAATGTCGGAGAGAAAAGAAGCCTTTACAGGGCTGCTTGGGAC
>JAUELA010071850.1:0-10529 GCA_031471845.1 Boltenia villosa | reverse complement strand
TTTGGTTTGTTTCATTACAATCGCGCGTAATTCGATTCCATACGTATCCGCGCGGTTGTAATGAAACAAACCAAAAACGCGTGCCTTTACCGCGTACGTGTATTCCAGCCTTAAGAATCATTGGAAGCTTGTAGGCCAGTTCAAGTCGTCAATATCGGTTTACGGAAAAGTGCACATTGGAAACCCATCAAAATAGTCTGAGAGTTCGAGTTTTCTGTCAGGATTAAGGTAGGGGTTATGTTTTATGTTTATCCTGGCTCCATTTTAGCATTTTCCATGAATTTGAAGAAGTAAAGGTTGGACAACCTTGTTGCTGACAGGTTATTTTCAGACGATATTGAGGTCATATACTAACATTACAGATCAATTTAAAAAATCGTAAGCATTGGGCTCGCAATCATTTCGTAATATCGAGTTTCGCTTAATAACTTTAATAAAACGTTTAAGACACTATTTAACAGTGTGTTGTTGCGTTGGATGCCCTTGTTCGTAATGTTTGTATTATGAATAGATCGTGTGTATTTTGGAGCCGAAGTAAGGCGGGTTTAGGCATGTGTTACATATTTTGAATGTCATTCAGCCAACACCTGTTGATCCTGTCTACGACTTACAGGACAGTTTTTTTTTTTTTTTTTGAAAAATTCATGTTAGTTTGAGGATCTACTTAAAGCTCAACAAGGCTCTTACTTATTTTATTTTGGTTTACTACATATAACAGAGCATACGATTGGTAATATTTAACGTGGAGCCCATTGTGTAGGTACATTATAAGTAAACCTGTAGGCATGTGGGGCCGCACACTGAGTAAATGCCAAAGGCCAGTGGCGTCTCGCCCATTAGGGCTACAGAGCCGCCACTGTAAAACCTTATCATGGTAGCAGGCTAGGCTCTTCCTGGATACTTAGAAATTAGAGTAATTAGGTATATTGTTTGACCCGCTTTACGAATATCTTTCGTTTGGCGGAATGACAAATACCACTTTTCTGTATAGTGACACAACTATATAAGTTATTATATACATTAGATTCAAAATTGTTCTGAATGCCGTTTAGCCAGCACATACAAATTTAATTGAGAACTACATCATTATGTTAGGCATATTTGATTTGGAAAAGTATTGACGGATACAGATTACAGATAATTGTAGTGCAAGGGAAACTCAGAAAAGTTACGATGTTTGTATATTACAATCTAATTGCGAAGTTTAGGATACTCGCGCATTGTATACCTGGTGTGCAAGCAACACAAACCTCAACATTGCATAATTCATAATTCATTTCACGACAACACAAAATATTCGAACTTCAAAATGACACAGTCGTGGTTCGATGCGATGATAATTGCTCTCACCATATTCAATATAGCTTTTGATACGACAACTGCTTACTGTGATAAAATAGGAAAAGTAAGTTACTCTTTTTACGAAACCTTTTTACATAAGTTTGAACAACATTACAAATTATGCTTATTTTGTCAGGGCCTGCCTTGTGGGATACCATGTGGTTCCGCTGTCTACATTGGAGAGAATGGAATATGCGATAAGTGTCAAGTTAATCAATTTTTTGATCAAGATTTGCTTGCGTGCATGAATTGCACTGGACATCTCACGAACCTTGAGAAAAATGTAAGGAGAAGTTGTTATGACGAAAGGTGATGACACATTTTAGTTTACATCTGTGCAAATATATAAAATCAATGACGTCATAGACGTTTTATTTCGATATCAAGAGAATTATATTATCATCAGGTACGAGAATCAGGTGGCGACAACTTCGGGACACGAAGAATTAGAAAGCAGTTCCAAAGCTTTACAAGCGATTTCTACCGGGATGCTGGACATATCGACTCAATACACAAACTCGATCAACACTCAGCAGATAACAATGGCATATGCGAATTGCACTTCAGTCAACATCTCGAAAGGTACACATCATTAATCTCGTAGATATATTATGTACTTTGTGAACTACTTTAACATAGAATCAACAAGATAAAAGGAAATAATACCAATACATTTAAAACACAATATTACAACAACCCCACAACCCCAAGGTACTATATATACGTCACACGTTCAGCCTTCTTTAATTGACATTGTAGTCTTTTCGGGAAATATTTTTGCGAGTCAAGATTTTCTCTACACACACATACATAAACATGCACGGCGCTATCAAGTGATTAATTTCTCTTAGTTTAGCGCGGTACCCTTGAGCAAGGTACATATTCACACTGCTCTGACATAACTTTCACACGCCGCATAGCCTAGATCACCTTGATGTTGATGGCTTTAACACCCCCAAAATAACATAACATAGATATAGTTTCGCTTTGCCCATCTTTCTATCATCTTTATGTACCAATGAATCATATATTTAATATTTTAAATTACGTTTCAGATGCATCTCTGCCGATTTATCTAAAAATTATACTCGGAGGAATAGCTTTAACTGCGACAGTCATCTTTCTCTCTTGCTGCGTTTCACGAAATCTCAAACAGCGCTCCCCAGACAACGACGAGGAGCGTGGAGATCAGTTCATTCCTCCAGAAAACGAAAGAAGTTTGGAAGAAGGTGGTAAAGACGAAAATGGAAACGTGATGTGTCTAACATCATTCAATCATGATGAGGAAGACAGATTGCATTCATAAAACCATGTTGAACTCCAGTCATTGAATAATTTTAATGACATGATATGAACAAAATAACCTCCAATCCAAATGCTTTGACTCTTTTTGCATATATATTATAATAACATCTTACGGTAACTAAACGGAGGAAAATCTTATGTAAGCCTTCTAAGAATCTTCTGTTTTTATTTTTATAAAGCCATATCTTAATAAATATAATCCGTGTTTGAAAGTACAAATTTTTTCATGAAGTATGTACTTTACCAGCAAGTCTAAGAATAACCCACATGTAAAAAATGACTGAAACCAGAGCTTAATAACATGACTTCACTAAGAAGGACTGAAGAAACCTTACTAGGGATTAAATCAATGGAGATGGTCATGTCATTAGAGTTAACGCATGGTTCAATGAGAACTGTAGCTTAATTTTCCAATGCAGTCTCGTCCAATCCCCCAGAGTTTATACAAATATAGGTGGTTTGATTGCAGAGTATAGGCTGGAATACACGTACGCTGTAAACGCATGCGTTTTTTGCTTTGTTTCATTACAACCGTGCGTGTACGTATGGAATCGAATTACGCGCGGTTGTAATGAAACAAACCAAAAAACGCATGCGTTTACGCGTACGTGTATTCCAACCTTATTAGTACCAAAGCGTATAAAATAAAGAGAGAGTCCATTTCACTTATCATGCGCAAACACGAACCTTCGCCACACCCATCAAAATGAAATGGATAGATTGGTTAGGAAAAAGCGGAAGTGTTATAAACCATTGCACATGATTGGCTTAAAAAGAGGAACTGATACTCATGACTAGAATAGCTTGTTCGATCGTTGTTCAGTTCCTCATTTTAAGAACGCCAAAGCTTCAAAGCACAGAAAGTGTCTTATTGTTGCAAACTTCAGAATGATTTTTGAAAATCTCAAAGTATTCAAGCTTTGTGTGAGTGTTGCAGCGGGCGTTGCAGTTGCTTTAATATCGATCGGCAGCATCACTTCTTGTATTACTGAGATAAAATACGAGAAAGTTGACTACTTGCATGCTATGAGAGTACGTGTGAATTGTCTAAACTGCTTTCGGTGTGAAGAGAGTGAAGCGATGAGCAGTTGCTCTGATTGGTAAGTATTCAAACTGCTTAACTTCTAACTAACTACACTGCACAAACATTCTAATCAACAACCCTAAGGTCATTCACACAGCAAAATTGATAAGGAAAGTGAACAAGGGTGCAAGGATTCCGTGACAAAAGACCTCTATCTGTACTCCCACTCATGTCCCCGCCCTTACTCCACCCCATTTTAGGGAATTCGTGCATTTGCGCTATATATCTTCTATCCTCTCATGCCTCTCATGCAATTTAATCTTGCGAAATCACGGCCTACATTTGTTTTGAATTAGGTTAAAACGTAGCATCGGCTGAAAGAATGAATTAAAATCGTGGTTGGGTGGAAAGGGGCAAGTAATTGTTGGGGTTGGAATGCATTTTTTGTGATGAAATATGGGGGGAGGTATTGAAACGCATGTCTTTTAACGGTCAACCTACCATCAATATTAATTTCAGGCCTAGAAAGAAGTGCACCTTGTGTAAGTTTCACTGTATAATGTATATTTTTGATGCATACAATATTGATGCGCTGTTTGGATAAGGTTAAACATTAACAAGTTTGTTCCGCTTTTTTGTGCTCTTTCGCTTCTGCTTTTTAGCACTACAATAAAGTATCTCACATGCTATAAATTTAATGTGCAGGATATTAGATATTCCTATCATTTATAGGATAATTACAGGCTACCTGTTTCAATGTAAATCAAATGCATCCGCTGTACGTGTGTAAGTAACTACGCACGCAAATTAAGTGACATTTTTCGAAATAGCCCAATTGCCCCTTTTGCAACCTTTTATAAATCCTCCGTCGCTCGTGGTTCACAGTAACTACGTATTCAGAGTTGGGATGTATTACAGATATAATAAAAACCACCTGTTGATTATCTCTTCGCCATTGTTTGCCAAACAAAGACTGTCAGGCGAATGGTACGATTGTATAAGAGATTGTGCGCGTTTCTTTTCAAGGCCTCTCTACATTATCGATTCAAATATTTGAACAAATGTCATGTATATCACAACACACAATAGATACGTATCTTAGTTACGCTTTTCTGACTGTTGCTAGTACAGGTAAATTGTTCTGAGAAATCATACGAGATGACAAAGTATATTTCTGACAACATTAATATTTTCAAAAGTGTAACATGCGCTACACTCTGCTCCATAGTGGTGACAATTGTATGTAGCATTTTAGTGTGGTTAACAAACGAAGCATATGGCAGGGAGGATTATTTGAAAATTCGAAGCCACCTAATTAGCACCGAGTTAGAATGTATATCATGCATCGAATGTGAAAGTTTGCAAAGAAACAGGTGCGCGCAATGGTAAGCCAGCTTATATGGTCATTCAATTATGTATTCAATCATATAGATCGGGATACCTTTTCTAAGTTGATTCGAATCACGTATTGGTATCCAATAACAGCAGGCATGCATACATATATATATTTCACTATCTCCAACAAAACAATCTTAGGCCATACGCATATAAGCCGCTGATAAATCATGTAAGAAATAAACACGTGGTTTCTTCCTTTGGCCAATGTCTGGTTTGCCAGATTTAAATCGAGAATATATCGATGGAACATCTCCGAATTGTCTCAATTGGCCATTCTTACATAATCCTTTTTATAACCCACACATTTTTGGTCAGATTTTATAACAGTATTATATGATCCTCGGCCAAAGAAGATCCATATGTGGAAAACCAGATATAAAACTAACATATATCTAAAGAATATGCATGGGCTATCATATGTCTGGCCAGTCTTAGATAATACAAGCGTACGCCATTCCTTTCCATACATGGCCAGAGATATTGCGGAGATAATTTCTGACTGTGTATTTTCTTGTTTATTGATGGCATAATATCAATTCATGGACGTAAATTTCGAATATTTGGCGAATCAAATCTAACAGTGCCTTAAAAAGAATTCGCTTAATTATCGCCCGAAACATTTCACATAAAATAATTGCATTGTGGGAACATATTACATTCAACTGTGGATCGATCCTGTGATTATACAAAGAAATGTTGGACAATCTCTGTAAATTTACATTTTTTTTAGATCACTATATAATTGTCATTTATTTTTTGTCATGAGACCGAGTATTTGTTAACAAAGGAATGCAACGGGGCAACCTAAATGAGTTACCGAGTCATGCCACCTTGTCCTAATAAGGGCAAGCACATGTATTAGCAACAATATGTTAATGTGTAATATTATTTATTTCATAACACAATATTAATCGTAAACCGAATGGTGATACTTCAGAATTATACCCGAACTTTATCAAAAAGGACTATAGGCAATTCGGACCAACCAACTGATTAGTGTTGGTAACGTAGATCGAGGCGATTTTAATAAGGCACACTCAAAGTTGGAACTGATTAACACTGACACTAGTGAAGAACGTTTGCCAAATATAAAGCGATATGTTTACTAACGACAACTCAATACTGTCCTGCAGATGGCAAAAAAACAAAATGTCAATCATAAATTTAAAAACCCAATCAAGATTACAACAGTACAGATTACCGTTGACATCAATGTTCCCCTTGGAAAAATCGATTATTATTTTTCAGTCAACATATATCTAAATCGCTATATTACTAAATATAAATTTCAATATTTTTGCATTTGGAGGACTAGAAATGGAAATAATTTTTTCGCATATGTCACGTATTTAACTCTCGAGCACGGTATCAAGAGTTGACACTGGCGTAGGTATACTTTAATAGGTCTTTCTCAACTCCCCTAGATTGCAAATCACAATACCAGTCGATACTTTGACTCTAAGACATGTATTTCAAACTCATATTAATTTATTTCATTTCCTATCACTTATTTCATTATATCTCTCATCATTATTGGACTACTAAATATAGCTCAACAGAAAAGAAAAAGGCATGCATAGTGAAAAAATGGCATTCTAAATGGTCTAGTTCTCAATCACAATGTGACAATGGCGCCTTATTGACGCTAATCCGCTAATTTCCAAAGGTACAAGAAAATTCGCACCAAAACAAAAAATGTTCAAATGAAAAGTTATATCTTAATTAACAATTACAAAGATGATATCGTAATTTATATCCTATGACCGGTTGAAAGAACATATTCCATTATAAAAGATATTGTGCGAACATCCGTGAGTAATTTTTTTAAGTCAAATTAAATTGGTTAACTTTCTGTAGAAGAAAGAATCATTCGTGGTCGAAACGGCGGCAATATAAGATAAAATGGGCTACAGTCTCTTATGCACTGCACATGTTGTGCATTGGCTATCCTGAGTCTGATTGGGTTTGAATTGGAAAATTAACTTGTACAACTTTTAATATTCTTTCAAATGATAATAATGTTTTATTGCTATTACCAATTTTCCTTTCTTAATAAATTCGAGATTTACAGATTTCAAGTTCGAATCCTTTTGGAAATTCTAGTTCCTTACTTTCCCCTTATCCTACTTACTAATTCAGGCTCCTACATCAGATTGAGAAACGCCTACTCCATATGAACTTGTTTTAATCAATCTCCAATTTCTTAACAGCAACGACATTCGCCTTGAATGCCAAGCAAAAGGATGGACATTCAACACCGAAATACAACAAAAGTGCATGGACGATCCCATCTTTATGGCGTATATGATGAATGTGAGTGTTTAACATGGATAAATATTATTCATAGCTTCATTTAGATCAGTTATACAACTATCAACTTATGCCCATTTCACACTGCGGTGGAGGTACTGTAGAATTGCCAAAGAATTACCTATTTTCAAAGTGAAACTACGCAAACTACTTTGTTCTTTCCATGTGTGTCAAGTGCATATTCTTAACTCGCTGTACGCTTTTTCTTAATCTTGAATATGGTTTTCCATCTTAATAAATTGAGAGATTTGTTTTGATGACTAGTTACTCATATTTCATTGATACATTTCATGGCTATTTGCAAATAATAATGATATTATCAAACGTTACTAAGTAGCGATATTGCCAGAATCCATCACGAAGCTAAACCAGCGTATTTGTCGCCATATCGTCAGTAAATATTTAAACTGCGCTGAGCAGACGGCTAGGATATCATTATAAAACATTACACTTTATGCGTGAGTCATCCTCTTCTGATAAACTACTCCTTTCCGGAGAATGATTTCACTTCAAAAACAGTAGTGGCGAGAGACAGAGTCTGCTCAATATCTTTCGAAATAATGTCGCTTAGACCAATGATAATCAATGCTTGATTCATAACAAATATGTTTCCTATTTTCAGACTACAAGTAAAACATTTGATGACGAAAGGGCTGATTTTGAAGGAAAAGGTGATTTTTTAAATAACATTTGCATCGAAGCAACGTCGCATATAAACCTAATGTCCGGAATTTAACCGAACTACGTATTCTTTGGAACCGGTTAAAGTTTTTCTTATACCCTTTGTCCTGCCGCTGTGAAAAACACTGATATAATTTAAGATAAAATATCATTATTATAAACATTTTGCCTACAAAACCATGACGCAGGGTAACTTATTAGTCTTCAGAACAACCTTTTCGTTAGACTGCATTCAATACATCATCGAACTTTATATTATTGCCTGACCTCCTCCAGCAATTAACATCAGTATAATTTCAATTCGATGTAGTTTTCGAATATGAGCTGAATTATGAAATGGAAATCCAGTTATTTTGGATGTGAAATTACGAAATTCAATTTTAGCTAAAAATGGTTTTAAAGCTTTCATAACATAATTATACGACTCTATTGAAATTATGAAAATATATTTTTATTATGTGAAATATGAATCCTGATGTTTTTAAGTGCTACCGTTCTACAAAGCGGATGGCTACGCATCAAGGACAGTTAATGCCTTCTACAGCGTTCCAAGATACGTGGTGCATTGGCTAGTATGGGAAGACAACCCACAAGGTCAGTCAAATGTTTATCTAATATGTCGATGTTGGTATTAGTTTTTCGTCCTTTATATAGATAAATGTGCGCGAAATTTGGTAAGGTGGCAAATGTGAATTGGTGCATTTCTAATGGAGTATCACACGAAACTAAGAGAATCGTATATTTTAACTGCCTAGTATATTAGTGTAAGTGAAATCTGAGCAACATAAGAAGGTTACTCGACCAGAGTATTACAGGATATTATCTACAAGACATCCAGCTATAATAGCCGTCCATGACATTAGTACTGAGTGTTACTCATGTTGTTTTGTTGCTTTAAGGGGTGTTAAAGCCATCGACATCTATGTACCTTGCTCAAGGGTACCGCGCTAAACAAAGAGAAATTAATCTCTCGATAGCGCCGTGCATGTTCATGTATATGTGTGTAGAGGAAATCTTGACTCGCAAGAAGATTTCCCAAAATTTGGAGAAGCCGGAGTAGTGCAATAGCTTCTCAAATTGAATTCAATGAATTCGTTTTTAAGAGTGCTCTTACGCTATCTGGTGGATAAAATTCAATTACAATCCTTTTTCACGAATCGGTCGACTGTAGTAAAATATTAACGTGGGTCTCTTGATACACACACAACGTCATATTTTACCCTTGACGAGTCGTTAGTGTAGGAATCCAAATTAATGATAGAATACAATTATTCTTTCACCGCAACTTACCAGTTGTAAAAAATTGACAGCGAACATAACTGGATGGAGAACAGTAAAGTCATACGAACGTCATCGATCAACGTACATGGTATCTACGGGACCGGACGGATCATTTCATGATGGCGGAGTGGTCATACTCGAGAACGGCCTCTACATGATATATGCGAAGCTAACTTTCGCGTGCACTAAGGCTGATAATAATCTGAAAAGGTATTTTAAATGAAAATTATTGAACTTAATTGGTCCCAATTCCTAAATCTTTTTGACTATTCCGGTCGAGGAATATTAATTCCGGATTTCCAAACCGGATTCTCAAACCCGGTTGATTCGGATCCCAGCGAGACCAATTTTTTTTCAATTTATATTCCTTGTCTCCATAACATTTACAATGTTATAATGTGGTTTGTATTACAACGATTGTTTATAGTGACATATTTTATGTACTTACTGAGCATTTATTACAACAACAATACATAGCATAAAAACAAGTCTCTTAATGTATTGATCTGAAACTGCGTAGTCCGCAATCCGCTTAAATTAACGGAACCCGGTTATGTTATTGAAAAAGTAACGTCATTTGTACAGAGCACCCCTGCCATTACTGTCCTCATAGCAAACACCTCCAAGACAAACTACTCTTTAAGCTTCCTCATTAAATCGAGGGGTTGACTACTTTGAACTTTAACTAAGAGGTTTTAAAAAGTGTGGTCGTCAGTGTTGCAAGTCTGCAATGATTATATTAAAGGTGATACTGCAATTCACTGCAATTCAACGGCATAAAATATGAGATTTTAATTGTTCTCAGTATATTACGCCATTGATGTGCAGGATTGCCATAGTTTCTACCACTTTACTTAAATTTTCCTTACCTTTCACCCTTCGACTAGAGCAGTCCATTTTTCATTGCCATTATCATGTATGTAGTACTTTTGGATCTGTAGAACCGGTAGAGTTAACAATCGTGGCAACAGAGTGCAAATTACAAGTTACCGTACCGGTATAAATATGGGCGATCTTTCGTTTTATGTCGCCAAAATAGTGACATCGTTGTTTCAAAATATTAAGGCCCGTCTACACTAGCAGTGACGCACAAATTTGTTTTGTTTGTTTAACCGTTTTCTAAACACGGGGCGTGATTAAATTTGAGAGATTTTCCCCTCCTCTTTCGCACTCGACCAAATTTAGGTCA
>JAUELA010071849.1:0-19495 GCA_031471845.1 Boltenia villosa | reverse complement strand
ACTGCAGGATCGCAATTTGACTATATCATGGTAACTTGGATACGCGTGAGTAACTGACTTCTGATGTTGGACTCCTTACTCGTTCAGGACGGTTTCACACGAACCTACTTAACCGAGAAGTTGCGTTAGTTGACAGGTATATTCTGCAACGGAGTCCAACATGGTTCTAGGATATTTCGGACACGGACGTTTGCACCAAGTCTTTTTTAGGAGTTGGGCCTTTCGGCACCTTGGGAAACCAATACAAATCCTTTACCCGTCCAAATCTGAAAAATCGTCTGGCCAAAACCTCTGTATCCGAAATGTCCGCTTACTGTCGAGCCTAGTCACAAGCTGGCATGGAGACAGCGTGAGTCATGCTTAAGCCCGCCATGGCTTCTCTAATGACACGAGGATAAATATAACCAAATTATTCTGCACTACATTTTCAAACTATCACTGCCCTGTTTGAAGCGAATTAAATATTTAGCCCAGCCAGTCACGGTTTATTAATCAAGGTCCAGAAAAGACGAAACGTTCATATATATATTTGACTTACAAGCAATAGTTACGTAACCAATGATAGGTGCGATATATTAATGAATTATTATTAAATGAATTATATAAGCGTCATTCTTGGATCACTTTATGATTGCGTATGGATATCAAGCAAGCCTTGTTAATATAAATGAGAATATATATTTGGCTTAGACCAGGTGTAGTTACAAAACTTATGATTGACTCAACATAAAAACTTATTTGGCCATTAAAATTATAATTACTCAATTTAGGAATATGTATGGCATAATCACATAGAATTCTTTACTGGATAGAGATTCAAGTCAACTGACTGCACTTTATTTTCAGAGAATTAATTAAAATCCGTTTAATACCTTATCTTGAACAGTGGCTCGGCCATTTAAAAGAGCTTTGTATTTCTACCTGCGCCATTTCAACCAGTTTACCATAGAATGCAGATGTCCCGAGGACAGTTTTACAAAACCATGTCAGATATATTTACTTTTCACCTTGCCGCGTGTCTACGATTGGTACTAGCTAACTTAATCAGGTAAATGAAGAAAAAAAACAATAATCAAGACGAAAGTAATGTCATGCATCAAACAATTAAACTCAAATAATTTAAACAACAGCACAAAACAACCCAATGAAATATATTTTCTAAAATTACTGTTGTAATTAACCAAGCAACTACCAGGAAACAAACAACTTATTAGAAAATTGGAGAACTGTAATTGTGCTTAAGTCAGAAAGTTCTGAAACGTGAAAAGAATATATGAATGAAAAAGAAGAGTATCTCGGGAGGAACTGAAAATAATAGATACACACCAAGCAAATCATCTTTTCAAAACGAACGTGCCAATGAAGGAATTCAAATGGAAGTTCCTGTCAATGTATTGAAAGGATGTTACATGAAATACTCGACAACAGTAGTAACAAACTCGATCATAAACCTGAAATGGCTACAATGGTATGGACCTGAACGATTGGTAAAGCTGTCCAAGCATAATATGAACAATACAAGGATTCAGCAAGGACCTGATATGTTCACAACGGAAAAGAACGAAAAAAAGGGAAAGAAAATTAAACTAAACATAGAAACAAGTTGCAGTTAGAATTGCAATGAAACTGATCGAGAGTCAACAAATGTTACATTGATGTTCTTAGGTGATGGACATGTGTTTTATGACGTCACCGCTGACGTCATACCAGATCGTTAAGCCGATTTAAAGAAACAGTTCAATTGGTGAACTCACTCGAAGGACCGAACATAAAAATGGGTCGTTTTACATGATATTGGACAGAATATAAGACTTCATCATGCTTTTTACAAATAGGATCAAGAATACTTTGATTTTGTGTTCATCAATAACATTCATCTCTCCCTAATATTAATCAAGTCAAATTTTCTCTCATTCTAGTTCCATTCAATTCGATCGCAGTGTTAATACTTCTTTTAGATTAATTATAAGCATTGGATTCTATGAACTTACTACAAGCAAGCTTGACCTAAGATACACTACAAATATAATTTTCTTATTTCATTGTATTAAAGTCATCATCAGGACCAATTAATATGAAAATGTCTTGCCTTAATAGAAAAAAGTAGATAAATCCCTTTGATAGAAAGAAAAAAAAAAATAGATAAATTATTTTATTGAATTGGATCAATAAGGATAAATATTATGACAATATTCTCTATTTGAAGAAGAAGAAAGATGAAACTATTCAATTCGACAACATTTATAATTTATTATTTAACTTAGATTTTATTCATAAGCATAATGGTCGTTATAACTTAGTGGTAATCATGTCGAAGAAATCGAAAGGTCAGAAGAGCAAACTCTTAACTGAGTTCAGAGACTGCTTGAAGTTAAACGCAAAAGAACTTCAGAAATATGGAGTTGCGTCGAAGTACGAGGACTATCTCAATGAACCAAAGATTGAAGAACTACCGAGAATTTTACAGGTCGCTGTGAAGAAATTTTATAGAGACGAACTATTGCCAATCTATAGCGTAGGAAATGCTGCAAAACCGGTCGGAATACAGGAATACGAATATACGCCACTAAAACACTTTGGCAGAAGAGGTTTTCTATTTGATGATTTCATGTATGAACAAGACAAACTGATCACAATGGAAAATATATTCAGCACTGATGAACAGCTGAATCATGCAATCATCGTTGGATCTGCAGGATCTGGAAAAACAACGATTCTCACAAGATTTGCTCGGGATGCAATTGATGGAAAGATTCCACAAATGCAAGATAAAGATCGCTTGATTCATGTGGTCAACTGTCGACAGTTTGATCCCAAAGTTATCCTGAGTGTCCCAGAATTCTTATTCGGGAATATAACGCACAAACCGAGTGAAGCAGCCATCACGATGGGATATGAATGGATGTTGAATCATCCAGATAAGGTAACACTAATCGTCGATTCACTCGATACTTTGCCGTATGAGTTGAAAAACCAGCAAAAGGTAGTTAATCCACATGCTCGAGCCACTCCAGCCACGATCCTGTTCAACCTTTTCACTGGGAACTTACTTCCAGGATGCAAGATTCTTTCATCATCAAGAGAATTCAAGATAAGGAAATATGAAGGCGATCTTCGACCAGACAGAATCATATCACTGGCAGGTCTTACACCAGAGTCAATTGAGAGACTTGCACTCGGCTTCCTGGGTGAAGAAGAAGGAAAGAGAGCATTGGAATACTTGAAGACAAAATGTCCAGGATTAATGGCGATTTGCGAAACTCCGGTTTTCCTTCTTTTCACACTGATTGGTTTTGCAACAAAAAAAGAATCAGGATTTACTCCAAAAAGTATGACAGGAGTCATGGTCAATCTTCTAAGATGCTTGCTTCGTTCAGAACATTCACGTGCGCTGGAAAAACTCAGTGATGACGCGATTATCACCATTATCAATAAACTGAAGGAATTGTCTTATAATGGAATGAAGGAAAGGAAAGTTATATTCCAAGAAGAGGATTTGAGGCGAGTTGGACTCACTCAAAAAGACGTGACCGATCTTTTAATAATCATCCCAGGAGGACGGTTCCAGAAGCTCGTAGAAGGGGATTCGGTTCTATATTTCGTGCATCAATCAATACAAGAGGTTTTCGCTTCAATGTACATCGCCGAAATGCATTTGGATTCATTCAAGTCGGTTCTTCCCGACATCCTCAAGCAACCTCATTTTGCGGTGGTAAAGAAATTCCTGATTGGAATATTACTAGATCAAGAGGTTTTCAATGAAGCTGTGAAGCAACTATTACAAGGTGAATATCACTCGTTGCTAAATATGATATTGAATTATTAAGAATTTCCACTGTCAACAAGAAATATCCTGTTTGTTTATAACAGTGGCAACTATAATTCAATGAATAGAGAATTGACGTAATATTGAATTCTATTTTCCTGAAATTTCAACATTTAAATATATATATAGATCGGATTAATAAACAATTGTTAAGAAATAATCCTGTATGCTATAGATCTGTGAACTACTTAAATCAAGGTAGAATTCACAGTCCAAGGCACGTCTACTTAAATGAGTCCACCTCAACACAGATTTGAACTATTATTTATTAATCTGATTTCTCATCCCATACCAATACTGTTCTGGATAAGTTTAGAAACCGTTCAACTGATGTGAATAACTCCATATTAAAAAACTTATTGTAGTTCATTTTATTGAACTAAAAATTTACCAGATGAACTCCATGTTGCATATAATGATGACTGCAAAAATGTCCGCGCAATTTTGAATGGTCATGCTCTTCTTTCTATTACTGAAAGTGCACAAATTCACAATAAGTGTTTGTTTGCCTCTTCTTATCTTTCAGGAAATCGATATTTTGCTCGTATCCATGAAGAGCTTTTCATATCATATCATATATGTATTTGTTCAGGAATAAATAAATAAAATATAAATCACTTTTTATAAAACTAATTTGATATTGAAATCTCAAACTTCAAATTTTAGCAAGGTTCACATGCTATATACTAAAAAATCGTGAATACCAGAGAATCATGACAATATTCAGTTTTCGAAAAATATCAGATGTTCATCTGTCAAGAAATAAAATAAGACATGAAATTCGAACTAAATTATAAACGTGATTCTTTCCCCGGATAACTTGCATTTAATCGTCGAATATTCAATGGACTTGATTGAAAAACTAATACAACTAACTCTAATTAATATCATAGTAACTGATGACGTCACTGCAAAACGCAGTATCCTACAAGAGAGCTTGCGGAGTCAACTGAGTGAAGGGAAGAGGGGACACGACCAACTTGAAGTAGTTCATGCGATCTACGAGGCGGGTGAGGGAGGAAGCAGCATCGTTCCAAACACCATGGGGAGGATTGACTTGAGAATAAGGCATCTGACGTCATCCGACATGCACGCACTTGCATCTGTTTTACAATTCTGCAGTGAAGTTGATTCACTCTATCTCGCGCAATGCGACCTTACATCGGAATCACTCGGACTGTTCTCAGATGTTCTATCTCCATCCAACGTTCAGGTAAGGTTGAATGTTTGTGAGTCATAATTGATTGTTTCATGGATAATATTATTTGATGATTCGTTGTGTTGTCCAGCGATATATGACGATAAGTAAGTCCTAGAGAGTAGAGTTTTATTCACATCTGGCTGTGTTAAGTATGCAAATACCAGAATCAATACATGTACTATGTGTGCTTATTTCGGAGCGCTTAATCTATCTTCATTAATAAATATCGCTAAGACTAACTTCTCTCAGAGCGATAATACAAAAACCAGTTATTTAGAAACACATTCTATGAATTAGACGTTAGATGCATACTATCCGAATGCAATAGACAAAATATTTCCTATTGTAAGTAAAATCTCTATCATTTTTTCA
This sequence comes from Boltenia villosa, assembly GCA_031471845.1. Classification (NCBI taxonomy): domain Eukaryota; kingdom Metazoa; phylum Chordata; class Ascidiacea; order Stolidobranchia; family Pyuridae; genus Boltenia; species Boltenia villosa. Next base: position 14,096 of record JAUELA010071849.1, on the reverse strand, counting down.
AAAGTTACTGAAGATATGTTATTTAGTTTTTAATAGGATGTAGTTCCGAGAGAAATGCAGCATTCTGGTTAAGATAAATAAATTATCGACTTTTGAATTTTCCACAAAACTATAAATACTTGACGCAATATATGCAGCTTTAAAAAGTAGAGAAGTAGCGTTTGTCTGGAACGCTACTAGAATGGAACGAATACGAAAAAGCAAGTGAATATTTAGTAGCTTCAAAATAAATTGAAAAATTGTTTGTGGGCCATGGTAACACAGTAGGAAAAGATTTCAGTTCAGTCTGTTCTGGTGTAATATCTTCATTTGAACAGATGAAGCATTGAACCTTTTCCAAAATATTTCCTATTTTAGGTAAAATCTCCATCGTTTTTTCAGAAGTTAATGGTGATATGTTATTTAGCCGATAAAACTGCTATATTATTCTATTTTACTGTTTATTTGAGTTTTGTTGATCACATCCTTCCTACGGTAAAATAATTGAACATTATCCTGATGAAAATTTATTATTCATTTCAGCTTCCGAAGCTGTATGTTTATGGCAATAAACATATGGGCGTGGGCGGATTGGCATCTCTTGGGAAACTTACTCGAAGATGCAACGTTCGGTATCTAGACATCGGCGGTTGTGACTTAAAATCAGAGGAAGTTCAAGCTTTTAATGAGAATCTCGGTGATGCCAAGGTACAAAACAAATAAAGTTGTGATTAAAGTCATCTCGCAAGTAGGTTATTCATGGTCTTGTACACGAAAATTTCAGTTCTATATGACATGCGTTCATCTAACGAAGATCATCGAGCGATTTTGTTAGTATTATAAGCAACTACTTTTCACAATTGATCGGTTTCGGGTTTGGGTTTTGTGTTAAAGCATAAAAACAATAACCTCATCTAGATAAAATTATTATAAATCAGAGTTAGATGAATTAGACGGTAAGATGAAACACAACCGACAAAACCTGAGAGCCACTCATTTAGTAAGATAGGAAAAATTTTCAATGGTGTCACATATGTGACCTTCTCACATGCAAATTATATAGTTAATTTAACCAAAAAAGTGATTAGCGCAAACTTTAATTGATTTTGCCTATAAAAAGATTGAAATGTCGTAAATATTCACCAAAAAGCATAACGTTTTGGAATCAAGAGAGGATAATATTGAAGACGATTTTATAAATTAGCACGATTTTTTAAACCGATTCGAAATGATTATTGCACGATCAAAGCAATACAGAGGGAAAACCTCGATCTCGTAATATATCAATCATAATTCGGAAGTCTTAGCTACTCAGCCACGTGACTATAACTTCATAAAAAAATTAAAGTTTTGAGCGAAACCATAGGTGAGCCAAACAATGAGAAACAATGAGAACTGAACGCCCACCTCCTTTAATTTGGCTCTGGATCCGCCCATGTCTGAGAGTCACTCATTTAGGAAGATAAAATCGACCAGAAGTCACTAAACCTTTTTCTTCATCCACGCAATCGCATTGAGAAAATTTTCAATGGGTCATATATGTGACCTTCGTACATAAAGTTGTATAGTCAAATTCATCAAGAAAGTAATTTGCGCATAATTTCATGGATTTTGCCTGTAAAAGTGATTGAATCTTTGGTGGCAATTCATTACAAAGCATGTCGTTTGGGAATCAAATGAGGATGTAGATCGCATTGAACTTTATTTTACAAGAAACGTTTTAAACCGAACCGAAATAAATCATATTTTGTAAGCCTTGTCCACTCATCCGCGAGACAACTTAATAAAAAAATGTTAGTTTTAAGCCATAGTGATACGTGAGAGAGAGACTATCGGTGAGCCAAACACAGAGAAACAATGAGAATTGAAAGAGATATTATTTTGGAGGGTCTCCACAATTCTTAAGCACCAGCAAGGGGGCAAAAGATGTTTTACCGACCCTGGTTGTAACCACCAGACAATTTATTTTTATTAAATATATACTTTTTCATTACATATATATACTTTTTTATATTTATATATTTATTTATTTTATAAAACACTGAAAGCTCATTCTTTCCGATTTCATTTTTATTACCATTATTATCAGGCCGTCAGTGTGCACTGCCTCTATAATCCAATTTGGTTCCAGTTTGTGTTAAATAACCTCACATACCCGTATTATATTCCTCAGAGTAAACTAACTTAGATTAACATTTCAGTCAGAAACTTGATTATAGATTTCAAACTCTCATATCTAAACTATCTAAGTATCATGCAAACATCTCTAATGACATAACTCTAGACAACCTATGAGTTACTGGCAATTCAATTGTTATTTAATTGTTATCATGACAACCTTTGTAATGATCAATGCAAACTCTCATTCCTATGTTTGAATATTCGTCAAGTCACGTGCGCGAAGGCGTGTAATCAGGCTTATACCATCAACTCTCTCCAATAATTTTGAAACTGTTGTAAATCTCTTTAAATAAGATTTTCTTGTGAACCACGTACGTGCTCTATCTCATGACCGAAACAAAGCTGGACGATTAAACTTGGTACACTCATTCAACTCAGTAATCTCTTTCTAAAACGGTATGAGGTGGCGCTAGAGAGCTTAGTTGAGCCAAAACTGGTAGTAAATTTCACTATTTCAAATGAATTTATCCCAAAAACTACTCTAAACCTAGACTACATATTTTATCGAATATTAAATCTTAATATTATTCGAAATTATTCTATTAAATGGTAGAGTTTAATATGGCAATGTGAAGGAAATGTGAATTTCTTCTATTGACTCTCTCTCATGTGGATGATTAATATTTGGACACTCAATGAAGTTACTAGTCCTTTTGACAAGATTTTAGTAGGTGGCGTTATAGTGCTTTATTTGCCACAAATGAGGGTAAATTTCTTTAATTTGGTTAGTCTATACTCTATACTCTACATTCACATGTCAAGGGCGCTAGAAAGTGAAGTTCTGGCATCGGGTTGGAAAATGTAGATATTTCCAAATAAAGTTTTCTCTTGCACCACTTCGCTTGAAATCGAGCAACTTTAAAAACTTGTTCATGTTATCTTTAGGGTATTTGAAATCGGTGGCGCTAGACAGTAAAACTTGAGCACTACGGAAGAACTAATACCTTGAATGATATTTTCTCGTAAACTCTGAAACAAATTCGATAAACGTAAATATTGTGACGCATGGGAGTAAAATGCGGGCTTTAAACACAAAAGTTTCCAATTCCATTCGTTTAAGCTCTGTTTTGGGTGAAGATAGTTTTATTGCCACAAATTGAGCAACGGTCATTTCAATCGATTTTGTTGATATTATAAACAATTACTTTTCACATTGGATCGGTTTAGGGATTGAATTGGGGTTGAAGTTCTGTGATATACAATTTTTAGCATAAAAATAATACAGCATTACATCCTTATGAGTTACTTTGTTGCGCTCCATCCGTTTCCGTTAAAAATAGTAATAATACACAAAACCGATAAAGCAAAAGCATTTATTTCTACATTTTACGAAATCTCATTTTTCTCAAATGTCCTACTACTGTATGTAAGCACTCTAGTATTTCACAAGTTAATTCACATATTATTCATTTACGAGAATATATAATTAATAATATATGTGAGATTATTCGCAAATTAATGACTAAAAAAAAAGACTATATCATGACTAAATTCACGAACTATCCTGTAACACAGCTCAATTGAGAAAAATTGAGACAGCCCAAAAAAAGCGTTAAAACATGCGTTAAAACATCATAATGTCTACACCTATTGTTAGTTGTTTTTCTTGTTGACATTTGTTAGTTGTCAAAAAGGTTTATCTAAGATTCTCAATGGACTATGACACGTCAGACTGAAATCTAGTAGGTTCACGATGCGATCAAGTCGGAAACATTATCCTTATCAATGTTATTCTTCATTTTAGCTTCAAAATCTGAATGTCGGTGGCAATACACAGATGGGCGTGGACGGATTTGCATCTCTTGGGAAACTTACTCGAAGATGCAACGTTCGGGATCTGGACATCGACAATTGTGACTTAAAATCAGAGGAAGTTCAAGCTCTCAATGAGAATCTCGGAGATGCAAAGGTGCAAAAGAAATGAATTGTATTTTTTTGTAAATGAAAATTACGGCGGTTTTATCACGCAAGTATATTATTCACTGTCACGTGCACGTTTAGATTCAATTTAGTAATGACCTACATTATTCTAGCACATCTGATACCGCTAAATAGATCGATTGTCGAATTGTTGAATTTATTTCAGCGCACTTTTTGGTGAGGTCAATTTGAGCAAATGTTATTTCAATCAATTTTGTTGATATTATAAACAATTACTTTTCACATTGGATCGGTTTAGGGATTGGATTGAATTTGAAGTTCTGTGATATACAATTTTGTTTTATCATAAAAACAATAAAGCATTACATCCGTATGTATAGGTATTTTCTTGCGCTCCATCTGTCTTCTGTCACAAATAGTAATAATACTAACTTCGCTGAAACTGCACAAAACCAATAAACCAAAAGCAATCATTTCTACTTTATGAAATCTCATTTTTCTTAAATGTCCGACTATTATATGTAAGCTCTCTCATTTTTCACAAGTTTATTCCGATAGACATATTATTCATTGACGAGAATGAATTTTCCAAAATCCAGCACGACTGTTGAGATAATTTAATTATCGATTATTCGCGAATTACCGACTAAAATAAACTAATCTATATCAGGGGTAAGTTCAAAACTATCCTGGAACACAGCTCAATTCTTATCAATTTCAAAATAATCTATTAAGGCGAGTTCATACTAACATCACCGAAAAATTGAAACAGCCCAATCAGATTGCGTTAAAACATCATAATGTCTACACATATTGTTAATTGTTGTTCTTGTTGACATTTGTTAGTTGTCGAAAATGTTTAACTTCGATTCCCAATGGGCAATGACACATCAGACCTAAAGCTAGTACGGATCACGTTGAGATCAAGTCGGAAACATTATCCTTATAGATGTTATTCTTCATTTTAGCTTCAGAAGCTGGGTGTTAGTGTCAATAGATATATGGGCATCGACGGATTGGCATCTCTTGGGAAACTTACTCGAAGATGCAACGTTCCGGATCTGGACATCGGCAATTGTGACTTAAAATCAGAGGAAGTTCAAGCTTTCGATGAGAATCTCGGTGATGCCAAGGTACAAAACAATTAAAAATGTATTTTTTTGTAAATGACAATTCCGGAGATTATATCACCCAAGTATGGTCACCTACATATTTAAATCAAATTTAGAAATAACCTGCTATGATACCGGATATATAGAATGTCGAATTATTGACAAATTTGTGTCCGTTCGTTTGAGGGCTGTTTTCAGTAAAGACAGTTTGATCGCTTCCAATACAGCGAAGGTCTTTTTGAGCGATTTACTTAGTATTAAAAACAATTACTCTTCGCAGTGGATCGGTTTGGATTTAGGCTTGGTGATAGAGCATTTTGTTTTATAATTTTTTTAAAATATATAAAGCATTTTATTCGTATGTAGAGTTCTTTTGTTGCGCTTAATCTGTCTTCGTTCAAAAATACAACTGAACTGACGTTACATGCATACTGCAGCACATAATGAAATTGGAGATATCGGTTCATTCACATCGAATTTCATTTTTCTTTCTGGATCGGATCTCAATTTTCGTAACTGTCTGACTATTATGTAAATTATCAATTCCCACAAGTTAATTCCTGTAGGCAAGCTAATTCCGATAAAGTAATGTTCGTATAAACTTTGCGGAATAAATAGATTATTATGAAATTAATGAAAGTTGAACTGACTTCAAATTTTTTCAATAAGTTAGTTCTGATATATTGCGCTAAGTATTTTTTATATTTTTTGTGGATAATTCATGGAAATTCGATAATTTTATTATATTAACTGTATTTTTGGAAATTAGGTTCTAGTTAAAACTAAATAACATATCTACAGGTAAAAGAATGGTGGTGAATTAGCTCAGACTATTTTCCTACAATATTCTATCGATTCTTTCACCGTAACCTGACAGTCATGATATAAATATTAAATATTTCATCGGTATTATGTATTTCTTTGTTATTTGGATTTGAGCGACAAATCTTCGCCCCAAGATCATAGATACGAAGTAGATCCTCACAGAAACGTTTATGAAACTGACATTCTAGCAAGAATCTTAAATTTAATACTAGTTGCAATCAGTGTGAATTATAAATATATTAAGAATATTGATCGATTAATTTATATTCAGTTCGTCCTAATAAAACGACACTGAACTACAAGTAGAGATGAAAATATTTGAATGCGATTCGATTTTTTTAAGACTCGACAATGTCCATCTCTACCTGTACGATATATTTTTTAATCAGATTAAAACACAATATTTGCAGCTATTTAAACCTAACCAAGATCATACTCACACATAATAACAACGTAACTCATATTCTTAGAATAATTACAATTTAACGTTTTAATTGGTTTCACCTCACATTGAGACACTTCACTTGGCAATCTACGGATCAAGAGACGAATATAGCTTGCCGGTTCCTGCTGTTTGTGATCTCATTCCGAAAGTAACTAAACTACTTAACTTGACTGGAAATACACTGGATGAAGAGGAAATGAAACTGCTGCAGAACAAACTGGATGAACAATATCCAACTGTGAGTAAATATGAAAATAATTCAATGAGATTGCAACTGTCTGCATTGTTTGTTCATAACAGGCAACTCCGTATATTGAAGGATTTTTACAGAAAAAAAATATATTTTATAATGTTTTATCATGAATTTATTGAAAGTGATTTTGGTTTTGTAAGAGAAACATATAATTTCGTTCATGTAAATACAATATATGCCGAATCAACTACAAAATAATATCAAGTAATAATATATTAACCTTCATAATTAATAAATCTAACTTTCCCGCGCTTTTACGTCTATGATAACTTTAGTCGTAAGTTTTTGCTAATATGTTTCGATAATTTGTCTCTTCTTAATATTTCAAGATTAGCAACAATTTTTGCTCAATGCACTGCTGCTGGATTTAGTCCATGCTAATTGGCGCCTTACATCCATTTCTCATTCGTTAATTCAAGAATTATGATAAATTTAACTGCCTATAACAAAATAAGATATTAGACGAAGGATAATACAATAAGATAAACACACAGACACAAATCTAGTCAACGTAAAATATTCTGGAGTCATTTGAAAAAATCACGCATGGCATACTTCATGTTTTACTTATGATATTTTACCGCCCAAATATTATCTGGGACAAGAAAATGGATCAGGAAGTATTGCTGAAGCGATATTTTAAAATGTCGATCCGTCATTCAAGTTAACCTTGTTTGTTGTTACATCTTGTTCGTATTTTCAGGAGCTGGAAATCATTTATGATGAATTTGATGAAGAGAGGCTCAAGGCAAGGAAACCTATATCAATGAAGGAAGAAGGTTTGTTTGGTTAATAATTGAGCCTGAAAACAATAAATATTATGAAACCTTGGATAAAAACAGAGTCAAATAGAAATTCAGGACTTGATGTTTTTGTCATAAATTGTCGTCAACGATGCATTTTTAAATGGATAAAACTGGATAATGTGAAAAAGATGAACCTATAAGACCCGAATTATAATAAAAAAAAAACTTTCACAGCAAGGAAAAAGCCTAAACCGCTCAGTTAGTTAAATGTCAAGCCATATTTTTTAATACTCACAACTGTTTTCAAACTTGTGCATTTTAAAATGACAACAACAACAAAAATTTTATCTAGTTTATTTTAATATGATATTCGCTTTGTGAAATTTTCTCGCTTGGAATTTTCGCTTCGAAAGCTATAACTTTGCGTGCGATTGATGTTTCATGTGGAGTGTACGCTAATAAGTGTAAACATAAATCTCGCGTGGTCGCTTCGTATCAATGTAACTAAGCGTCTACATGTGATAAAGTGAAATGATAAGCAGTTAGATGGCATAAAAAAATTTCAAGTAATCAAGCAAAACTAATTGAGGAACATTTTTATTGTAAAGGACGGGAAATAATTCAATATTCACAAAACAAAAGTTTTAATTATTTTGTTTGAATCAGGACAAGACGGCTCGGAAGAAGTTGCAAGTGAGGAAGCAGAGAAAGGTGAACTTGCAGATGAGGAAGAGAGAAGTGAAGATATCGCACCAACGGGTAAATATGGACGAATTTGTAATTATATGGACGAATAATTATTATTATCTACAACGATAAAATGAAAAATAATGATATGACGGAGGAGTTAATTAAGAACGTTCCAACACTTAAAGAATATAAAAAAATTGTTTAGGTATAATCTTCGAACAGTAAAAATAAATATTTTCGATAGTCCTGACTCATGACAATAGGCAATTCTAAACAGTTATGAAAAAATATATAATACGCATTCAATTTCCTGTAATATTAAAATATAGATGGATTTTTATCACTATTCAGAGATCTATCTAGCTTGATCAAGAATTAAGATTATTGCTAGTGAAAAGTTTTTTTTTAACGTGTCATTTTTCTGATTTGTTCTTAAATCACAATTTCAACAAACAAATTAACAATTCTTTGAGCGATATCGTTACAGAACCGAAAAGCATCAGCAAAATCGTTCCATCTAAATCTTCCACCTTTGAGATCGATCTTTCCGGCGGGGAGAGGAGAATCAGTGATTGCCTCATGAATTTTCCTCACGAGGCATTCGATGACGTCACTACTGTTGACGCAAGGCTCGAAATCGATAGCTCCAAATGGCCCCAAGGTTACATCGGTGTAACTCCGACGCTCTACCTCACAGCAAATAATCGATTGCTCAAACCGGTATCAGTACAAATGACGTCATGGTGCGTGAGGGGTGATCGAGATGAAAACACAGAAGTCGAAGTCCTTCATCTACCAGATGGAAGTTCTGAGTGGGAAGTGATCGCTAAGCTACCACTGCTCGACGATGCCGTTTTTCGCTTTGATTGCTTGGAGTTCAGTCCATTTTTAGTGGCGATAAGGGAGTGGTTCTTTGGGTCCCAGAGTCTACGATTAGATGGCGGTCTCTATTCAAAGTCACAAAATAATTTCACATTTCGGTTTGGTCTACAAAATGATTTGATTTATGAAGCTTTGGAGGCAAAACAAAAAAATGCCGAGGAAATCTTACGCTTCGATCCTTTTTCTATTAAAAAGAATGACGTCATAAGATGTAAACTTTCATTTTTACTTAAAGAGGGATTTTATTTCAAAAAATCTGGCGTATATCAATTTCCAGCCAACAAATATTTCTCGAAAAGCGTGAAGTACGGCATGTTCCATTTTTTCATTGATCACAAAACTTCCAAGTCACGTCGGCTTCAACTGAGCTGCAAGATTCGCAAAAATGATGAACAAATTGGCCAACCAAGCTGCTTTTTATACCCATGGAAAGCTGACGAAAGCATCCTTTCTCAATCGCAAGGTAGACAATATGTCAAAACGAAACACATATGTCATTATATGCATCACAATATACAAAATTATAGAGGGGAGTTTAGCATTGGTCAACATATCCTAACATTTTTCATGAATGCAACCAGACTGATTGCTTTACATCTGATATTTATTTCAGGTGATGTGAAAAGTTTTCTTCACGGCCATGGAAATGTAAATATCACAGACAGCGCAGTAGCGGTCGGAAGTAATATTTCGGCAGAGTTAAATACTGTTCGGTGAGTAAATAAATACTCGAAAAAAATAAATTTTTGATCAAATTCGAATTTTCTGAGAATTTATATTGCACTTAATGGAATTGCTTGGTACATTCTGTAGAAATATTCTATGTCGCGATTCATCGGAAATGACAAGCTTTTTTACCGAATTAATATTCCGGCCATTCAATATTCCGGCCATAAAGAACAATATGAAAACTTAAATAACCTGAAATATTCAATTACCTCGGAAAATCCTTGTAAATCATTCAACCAAGGTTTAACATGCATTATTGCCCCATCATTAAATATATATTTTACTGTTCATTATATTTCTAGTGGTGATGATCAACCCAGTACGTCAGGTACATCAGGGAACAGATCGACGGAAATACCCAGAGCAAAGAAACGAGTAAGTTAATGCTAAATTATACTGTATATACTTGTCTACATGAAGCACACGCCTTCTTCGAAACAGAAAAATGTACAGATCTATAAGTATTATCCAGAGCAAGGAAACGAGTGAGTCTATGCTAAATTATATTGTATTTCCATTTTTCACATGAAATACACGCCTTCTTCGAAACAGAAGAATGTACAGATCTAGAAGAACCTAGAGAGAACATATAAGCAGCCACACGTCCCAATCTATTATCTCAATTTCCTCTACGTGGACAAGACCTAATCAATGCTTTGGTCTTTTGATCGTCTTTGTACAGTTCCTCAACACAAATATACTATTTTTTTTTCAGAAACAAGTCAGACTCAGTAAGGCGAAGGGTCACAAAAGATTGAAGAAGAATGAAGAACAATAAAAAACTTGGTTCTTACTTGGAAAAGGCTAATTGAAAAATCCAAAATCGAATTGACTATTAAGAGTTACGGTCAAAGTAATCTTTGTTTTTCTTATAAAATCCGACTCTTCATGCGTTTCAATTTAATTCCACACAATTGATACTTTACGTTATAAGCACATGTTTATTATAATTGTGTTTTATTATTGCAGTCATATCTAATTTGTTAAATAATTAAAAAAATATATACTTTATCAATGAATGTAACATATAATTGAGCTGATTTAACAGCGGGCAGTGTTTCAGTGCTTTTATCTTTTATATCTATCTTTGGTGAAAAGAGAAATTGGTATTTTTTTCTGATTTTGTAGACCCATTTTCTGACCATGGTCTTATTAATTTATGTTATTCCCTAATATCAGGAATGTCTTGTCCATTGTTGAAAACATGACCAGCAATGTCATTAGGAGATGATTGGAGGTTAAAGTAATACATGATCATATTGTATATGTGATGTTGGCAAGAGAACCCAACAATTCGGTTACGTTACTGTCAAAAGGCTTCTCATTCCTGAACAAGACAGTTTGATCACTCACTATTGTATCGAAACTATTGTATCCCTATAATCGTATTCCCAATGATATACATTATTCTATATTTAGCACATTTATATGATAAACACACTATTTTGATTGCTATTGTTATAATTAGATTTTTCTGTTGTGATCACTAATGCAGCAATAATGATTTTCACATGGACTTATTTTTTAGATTATAATAATTATATCTTGATTATTTTGCAAAGCTTTGTTTCTGATATTTTACTACTTTTCGACTAACATACAATACAATGTATACTAATAATTCAAGTAGAACTGCTGTGTGTTATTGTAAAATAAAATAATTGTACAGAAAATCTACAGAGTGAATTGTCCTATAATTGAGAACTAATCTAGTTTAGGTACAGTTCAGACCATTTGAGACATCAAGCTTTAGTATTATAATTTGTAATGCATTCGGTAAATCTTGCCTGTTGCAAACTATTTAAAGTTTGATAAATGTAAAAGACATCAAGACCAATAATACAAAACACTGTATTTTACGCCTAAAACTTAAAAACTGCAGATACTGAAACAACTATTACGATGTGCTTAAGACCCAAAAATACAAAAATTAGGCAATAAAAAAAATTAGATTAAAGACTGCAATGACCTAATATCAAGGACTAAAAGTCGTAAAATTAACCATAATTAACTATGTGTTACCTCAGGATGGTGCAACTACAGGCCTGCTGAAAGGGTTTTAATGGCCCGTAAAGCACTCATAATAATATATCGATGTATTATATTTTTTTCTAGAACATATGGCAAGGAGATTCACGAAATATTATTTATTACACCTAAACTAACAAACACGATGACAGCGATGAGATAAAAGAGACCGTTTCCTACCGATCAGGCAAGATCCCGGGAAGTGATAATTGAGAGGGATTGTCGTGCGAGGGATTGATAATTGCGAGGCGAATTGTCATCGCTTTAAAAATAACCTAAATCACTGTCAACATGGAGGCAGATAGTAATGACAATACCGAGAATCGAAGTTATGATACTCGTCAATATTTCACCTTATTGAACGCGCTTGTATGTTTTTATTTTTTTAATCTATTTATTCTTCCCATCATTTTACTGCGACGGTCTTGCTGTTGGACACTATCTTGATCCAGATGATTGCACTTAGTTTTACAAAATGCGATGACAATTCTTGGATGATGTACCAGCAATAGTGCAGGTAAATAGTTCAACTCTCGCGAACATTTACGCAAGCAGTGGCCAATGGGGCACAGTGCAGAAGATCCGAGGCTCTTAAAGGTCAAACTACACGTACGTTTTTTTTGACATAGCCGCGCGGATCCGTTGGAAATCGAATTACGCGCGGCTATATTAAAACAAACAAAAAACGCGCGAGTTTACCGTGTACATGTATTTTTAGCCTTAACACTTGAATGACATAAATTTATTTAGCGCTGATAACAACATGTGATGCAAATTTGTATCTTCCTCGTGCATGTCCTCTGATTTTTTCGTTGAAAGAACCCACCTCCTTTCCAATTATATTCAACATTTAATATGGATCGAAATCGTAGTCTAAAAGTTACAGTTTCCGGTTTATACTTTTTTTTAACATTAAAATAGTAAATTGAAAAAAGGATTAATTACCAATCTGAGTAAGATATGAATAGAAAACCAAGCCAGGAATATTCCTCAAGAACTGTTCATTTCAACTGTTCCTGTTCCTGGTTAGTTGCAGAGCACTCTCTTTAGTGATTAAGTAATTAAAACAATAGATTACATGATTTTTACGTCACTTACGTCACTGCAACAAGAGACACATATCCGACCGTAGCTGTATCAGGTGAGAGGTTATTGAAGGGAAAGTGACAGTATCAGAGTTTTCAAAATCGTCTCTCGTAAATTAGCGATGAATATTACTGAGAGGCATTGCGATAAATTGAGTAAGAATACCTCTAATGCAATCTTCACACTTGTCAGTCTATCGTAATGGCGGTCAATTCTTGTTGTGTTTAAATTTGTACACTTATACGACTCCTGGTATAGTATTTATTACTGAGCTAGTTACTCAGGTTGCTACGTTGTTATTAAGACTAGGGAACAGAATTAGATTGACATCCGTGGAGACGTCTAACTTCTCTTCTCTTATCTTAGCCATACTTGTCTTTCGTATAGGAGTGCATGAGTCTTGAAAGTAAGAACGTTGGTAATATTAAATATATCTGCCGGCCGGGAGTAAGTAATTTCCCGCAGAAAACATGCTGTTTCCTCGATCGTATGAGCAACTATGTCATGGAAGTAAAGACTACGGTTAACTGGATTATACCCGCCGATCGGGAGCAAACAACACTTTGGGTTTATATGTATAAGTTAATTGGTGTGCCGACGGTTATTTAATAATAGTAAAATCAGGAGTAGCAAAGGTGGATTGCTCATGTTAAGGCATTGATTGACTATTTGAAGATTTTAACGCGTGATGATGATATCAAGGGAAAAGGAAGCATCGTACAACTTTATTCTTTACTATCTGGCCATCACACCACTTAATCTTTGACTATTTTTCATGTTGCACTTTACCTAAATTACTGACAAAAGATTTGCATTGCTAGTGAACAAAGTTTTCGTTAATAATCCTTAATACATTTTTCGTATATATTGTCTTGCGTCAGATATGGCTTTGAAGTGATTGGTATTTTCAAGTTATATTGCAACTTCAGTAATTATTGTGTAAAAATATCTTATCAGAGATAGGAAATAGTGCTGCAGATGGGCTCCATTATTATGTTATGCTCAGAGCAACAGTTTGAAATAATCCGGCCCTGCTCGCTTAGATTTTCCTTTCTCCGCATTTTAATGGGTTCATTCATCTTCAACTGCCTCGATGCAGCATTATCCAATTTGTCGCCGTATGAGCTGATACAAAGCATATTTACTTTTTCAATCGACGAGGCTATAACTAGTAACGTGATAACAATACAAATATTGGCTGAGAGTTGAGGGGCAATTGATATGAGACGTGCAGACGGTGGTCTTATTTGCTTTAAATC
>JAUELA010071740.1:0-10530 GCA_031471845.1 Boltenia villosa | reverse complement strand
AAAGGTAAACACATCGTTGATGACGTCAGATCAAGTTTTCATGATGGAAGTGAATAGTGTCCTCAACGTTTTACTTATAAAATCAAAAAAAAAATTATTATTCATTATTAATCCCCGTCGTCCTTTTACCGGAAGCATAACAAGAAGGAAGTGGAAACAATTACAATTTACCGGGTAATTCCATTTTTATAAAATACAAAATAACGGTCCCCAAAAAAGCTTCCTACTTTGAAGTTACCCATTATGGGTTAAGAAACCCATTTAAAAAATCGAGGCTATAGTAAATACTAAAAAACGAGAGATTGGTCAATTTCATCCTCCAGCAACAGTGACAACACAAACACATGGTTTATAAAGTGGAAAATATTCTAGAAAACCTCACGACCAACAAGATAAGGTTACTTAAGTTTATTGAGTGAAAGTTAATATGAGAGAAAAGTGAACTTGAATGAACCATTCCCCACATAATTTCTATCACATGTTATCAATGATGGAAATAAGCTTCGGAACTAGAAATACGCTAAGTCGGCTGAGATTTTAGGAAGCAGTGCATTGTGGGTATTTTTCAGGATAACAATTAAACATGTAATTTGTTTTTAATGATAGATACTTGGCAAAGGTAATGGTTGTCTCAATTAGGACAGCTGGAAATTTAAAAGTAGGTATGCGCAATATATGCTCTACTTCTAGCCCTGCACACCAGGAGCACGAATGGTGTTATGCTTCATTGATTTGAAGAATCCGGTTAGAGAGAGATTGGTGCTAGTACTAGTTTATGGGTTTCACGCTGATTATATCAGCTTTGTGTGGAATGGAACAAATTGCATTTGATTCAAGTCAGGACATAGATTAGATGGCAAGGAATAGCAGGAGTGTAGATGGTCGGGTTTTTTGATGACAAATAAATTCAATTCCGATTCGAATTAAAAAGGTAAATTAAATACGACCGGAAGTCGTATCGTGCTTATACATGACGCATGATTGAATGAAGTAATGTGATCAAGGCTTGGGTGAGTTCACAGCGTTCACAAAATGATGAGACATACATTAAAAAAATAAAATCAAACAGCTAGGATCAATATACTTGGCGATAACATCTATTGAGTGCTGGGGTTTGTTTGTTTGCCTTAAAATAACGTCGATATTTCTCAACGTATCTTGGTACAGAGTTCAAGATGAATGATAGAATAGTGCTCGAGCAAAAAAGGCAATGTCCGGACTACACCAGGGTCCAAAGGCACTCGGAAAAGGTACCTATGCCCAGGGCCGTATTAACCATGTCTCGGGCCCCAAGGCTTCCAGATAATTCGGGCTCCCTCTCGCAAGACCTTTTGGAGGTTCACTGGCAAAAAAGGGTCCCTTTTAACCGACGACTTCATATCACATAATTCAAATTAGAAATATTCAGTTAAATATCAAAGTGTAGGTGAATATCAACTACGTACGGCTTTCAGATCTCCTTTGACTTTGAAACTTTGCGCTAACAAATACTCTCCCATCGTTCTTGTTTATTAGGTCATTTATTATGCTTCGTCTGAAGAAGCTAGATATGGAAATCTAGCGAAAGCTTAAGAAATAAAACTTTTAATTGTGTACAAACAAGACCATGTCTGATATTCTCTTTGTTCTGCCTGTAAAATGTTGACTTAAATACTCGTACTCATGTATAGGACAATATATAGGTTATATATGCATTATATCCAGGGGAAAAGACACACTGAATGCCTAATAATAATATTAATGATATTTAATACGAAAGCAATAGGTTTAGTTGATCTGTGCGAAGATTATCTACTTACATAATTGTATATAAGTCTTGCAACCACATTGAATACAATGCAATATGTTCAGTAAGTTACTTGTACAGAAAGCTTTGATGAATCCAAGCATAAACAGCACTCATTCCAAGGTTAAAGAACTACCCGGAGTGCGGAATAGGTTCATTTTATGCTCGTACAATTTTGGGAGAAACATTTTCTTGGGGTTCACGAAGGAGGAACAGAGTGTAAATGTAACTTCAGGAAAGTTGTGTTTGCGCATATTTAGTGAATTTTAGTTTTTACAGGATACCATGCTATTCATGGATCTATTATTTTCTGACCTGTTTGGAATGATGCATGATGTTATTGCATTTAATAACCTAGTATTTCTCTGATCTATTTGAGTGAACTTAGGCTTCATCGACTCATAGAATGTTTTCAATCGGTAATGGTAGAATGTAGAAAGTAAAATTAATCTACATGCACCATAAAATATGTATAGACTGATAGAGGTCAGCCTCCTTGTTCAAGGCCAAGCGTTAGAAATTGATAGGTTTTAGCATTACCCATGGTGAGGCAGCGTAAAGTGTTGAATGTTCTGTTTTCTATGACTTTCAATACTTGTCGAGACAATGTGCTACGTTTGATGTCATGGGGATTAAGAATATGTATGAAATCTTGTTTCCAATATCTATGTAGTTATATTAGGTTGTTAAACTTATATGCTCGATTAGGGTTTGTAGATTATTTGTGTACATAAGAACATATCAAAAGTTAATGTTGACAGGAGTTCATTATTTCGCACTTTAACCAGTCCCGGTCAGAATAATAAGACAACGGTTTCTAATCTGAGTACTAGTGTTAAAAACAATGTTATACAATGTTCCCTTTGTCTGTTACTTCATTTTGGTGAAAGGGTGAGCGGGAGAACTAACGAGAATAATAACTGGATCATGGTGAATTTACTCACAAAAGGTTGTCATGACGAAAAGAAAGAATGGGAACCACTGTAGTATTAGTTTGCGCAGGAAATTGTCTTAAAATATACCTACCTCAAATACACTCCCACATCATAAAAAAATCATTATCAAACCATTTCATATTCATTATAATGAATTCGGATGATTTGATGTTCGACCAGTTTTGAAGTATGGGTGTAGAGCAGTTTTTGAGTTATATTGGTTTGAAATGCAAGAATTGTACTCCTAATTATGGCCCAACAAAGCTCTTTAGCGCCACCGAGATTTCTGATGTCATTAGGGCGGGCTCCATGAGTATACCAAGTTTTGTCGTCCAGATTTGAAATTTAAAAATCAACCCTCCCAGTTTAGACTAACATCATAATTGCCTCAAATACATTTAGTTGCATACCCCCTTCAATTGCACAGAATACGATTGTTCACCTCCAAAAGTTGAAATGTGTGTCATTAGGTAAACAAATATAACAATGTTTACTTTGTAAAAATATTTAAAATGAGCTTCAGTAATTCAAGGTGAGGTCATAATAACCTGTTATGGTTCAGCGGTTGTGATTGAAACTATAATCAATCATATTGGATGCTTTGCTCGACTCCCTTGTCGCATGATTGGCAACAAATAGAAATATTAATTCCAGACGAAACATTCGTTTATATGACGAACCAACCCTTGATCATAATTAACTAATGGTTCTATTCATTGGAATGTTCCTACTTAGGTTTGTTAATAAGTTACCATGTACAATATATAATTTGAAGTAATCTAATTAAGCGCACCTGGTCCCATTAGTCTATTATTTTCATTTTTCATTGAAAAGTCAAACACTTTTATGAGAATTCCAATTTCGACATCACGCGATGCCTCACCCACAATTCATGAATGTATGAATGAACTTAACAGAGTAATTCCGATTCACGTCATTCGCGTTTGTCTTCAGCTTTATATTCCAGAACATTATAAATATCTATTCAGATAGATTTGTCACTGAAGTGACGAAGTGGATTTTAATTTGAGGGAGGGTTTTATACATGTGTTTAGTTTGAGGTTAGTAATTTCACTTTTGTCCATGATTAATATCTATTTTCAAAACAAGATGGTGCGTTATTTGAGTTTCAAATAAAAGTGACGTCATAACACAAATTGGTGCGTTATTTCAGTTTCAAATAAAATGACGTCATAGCACTTTTGAGTAAACTTAGGCTTGATCGACTTCTGGAATGTTGTCATTCAACAATGTGAATGTAGAAAGTAAAATGAGTCTATGTATACCTGGATAGATAGACTTCTCGTTCGAGGTCAGGCGTTAGACATCATGGGGATTGATAATAATATGCTTAGTCCGAGGCGTTTTCGTTCACTCTTACCAATGTTCATTTATGTTTACCTTCTCTTCCCACTAGAATTATATAAGGTTTTAAATCAGATATTGGGAATGTGTTTTTCCTTTTATACGAATATTGGTTTGAAAACAATTTGACTCACGTGTTTTTAGGTTGTCAAAATGGTGCTTGACTCGAGGTTTCTGTAGATAATATTAAAATATTATTACCTCGGCCAATATACAATGTGAGAAAATTTACTTTACAAACAAAGTATCAGATAGAAATATTACAAATTGATATATATTACAATTGCAATATTATAAATTACAGAAGTATTAGATAAAAAACATGTCATGATTTGACGAAAGCGCAGATTCTGGTTGAGCAATGGGAGTAACTGCAAGATGGTTGTGTATGTTTCAATGAATTCGTTGTTTACTTGACGATTCTCTTTAGCAAGTTTGTTTTCTCGAGAAAACTTGAATCTTTCTGCTCAAATGCTGCAAGTTTTACGATCGATAGGTTAATTTTGCAATCCTTGTTTATATGTGACCTCGCTGGATAAATACGTTAATATAAGGTTAATAGTAGAGTTCTGTGATGAGTATTATATGATTTATAATATCTGTTCTTTTCTTTCCGTTGCTTTTCTTGCTGTTCGTTTTTAAACCGGATAGGTTTGCTGTAATAGTGATCTTTACCACTGACTTTTGAACAATAAACCACCAAAAAATCCTAACCTTAATCCACATCTTAAACCGTAAACCCTAATACTGCCCTTATATATCTTAATATTTACATACTAAGGTGCGTGAACCTAGTTTCTAAGACCCATTTCCATCGACGAAAGGGGAAAAGTCAGAGAAGAAAGTTACCATTTTAGTAACAGAGAAAAAAAAACGGGTATGATTAGTGGGTTATATTTTATGCTATGATTTAAAGTTTAGAATTAGGGATAGGTTAGGAGGTTAATATAAGGGATAGATTTCTGTAAGTTATGCGATTTTTTTCAGCTCTGCAGCAGCAATATCTCATAATATTTTTTATAAAACTGCAAAGTTTCGATTAAAAGATAAAGAGATTATCGCAACACTACAAAGAAATAATGTCTGATCTCAACAATGAGGAATTGTCCGACGAGGAGCTACAGTTGGCAGAAGACCTGCGAAACTTGTGTAATTGTTATGGACAGGAAAAAGAGGAGAATTTAAATGAATCGGCTGATGTGTTTCTAAAGATGGGAAAATTGTATCTTCAAAAGGCGTCGACTGTCGAAGGCATGTTGCAGAAATTTACTTTTATCAGATGCTGTGCTTTACTAATGGGGTCAAAAGTTAGATTTCAAATTTTGAAAAATGAACAGAAATTGTCCGAAACACAGAATACTTTACAGCAACTGAGCAACAATTTACTTGACTGTGCAGGCATTTCAAAAAAAGAATGGGATATCTTTTCATATTCAGATGAGATTCGGAGCCAACTGAACAACAAGCGAAAGAAAATGAGAATTCGCCTGGCAAAACTCCCCAAAATCAAAGAAGAAAATGATAATAATCAGGAAAAAGAAAAGATTAGAGCTGTGCAAGAATTGAATGAATTTTCAACAGAATTTTACAAGGATTTGATGAGAAAAATCTCACTGAAAGTCATTGATATACTTGGGACACCTCCATGCCGGTTTGCAAAAGTGGGACTTGGCTCAATGGCACGAAATGAGATTACATTATACTCGGACATCGAGCATGTTATAATACTAGAAGACGAGATCGCATTTATGCCTGAATATCATGAAATAATAGAATATTTCCGTTGGTACGCTGTTATATTCCAAGTAATTATCATCGGGTTGGGAGAAACGATCATTCGAAGCGTTGGAGTAAAAAGCATCAATGACTTATATTCGAATGACAAGTCCAAGAACTGGTATTATGACATCATAACGCCATGTGGAGTTGCTTTCGATGGTATGGTTCCGCATTCATGTCATAATCCACTCGGTAGACAAGGAACGACGGAGAAGCGACGCCATGTTGTGGAACTCATCAAACCTGTGAGCAAAATGCTGGAATATTTATATCATGATGAAGATATTAAAAATGGTTATTACTTGAAAGACATTCTTACAAGGACTTGTCTTGTAAATGGTGATAAGGATGTTTACGATCATTTTTTGTCCAAAAGAAATGACATTCTAGAATCAGAAAGTTCATCGATAAGTCAAATATTGAAACTGGAAAGTAATGCAAACGTGTACTTGAGTAAACGCATAATACCACAATGCGAAACGATGGATGACCAGAAGACTGCACTTTATCGTCCCATCACGGTGCTATTGAACTGCTTGGCTGCCCTTCATAGAGTGGAGGCTAATTCTACCATTGACATTATAACCAAGTTAATGGAAAGGGAAGTTATAGACCAGGAGGCTTGTCATAATTTGAAATATGCATTTGCTGTTGCATGTGAAGTACGAATGAAATGTTACACAGAAGCTGGACATCAGAGGCACGAAATAATGACCTCAAAAGTTGATGATCTCGTGGGAGGAAGTAGTGCCTTAGATTGTAGAATTATTCTGATGCATCTTCGCAAGAACGTGATCGATTTCGACAAAATTCGTGATAAAAATTACCTGAAACCTTTTAATTTCAGAACTGATGACCATTTACATGAAGTAGGTGCCTTAATGTCTTCAGGAAGGTTCAGTGAAGCAGGGGATCTCGCAGAAAGTCTTAAAGGAAAATGTTTTGATGAGACTCTACGATGCCATCTTCTTACGAGTATATATATTGATCAAGCCGATGATAATGCCAAGAATCGTTCTGAAATGTATGAGAAGGCAGAACGTTACAGCAAAGAAGCAATAGATAGGCGCCTTGGTGAAAACATACACGTTACATACTCGTTAGCTGACAGTTACCTAACCCTGATGTATATTTATAATAGACAGAAACGATTCAAAGAAAGCGGAAATTTGTGTGATAAACTCTCTAAAACTTTTGAGCTGAAATCGGAACAATATTCTGATCTGATCCCTCGATTTCGGAACTTTCAATCACAAGCTTACGAACATACCATGAGTAAAGACGAATATTTGAAATACTTGAATGAAGCTGTTAAAACGGAAAAGAACATCGGGGCATCGTACTTGTTGAAACTGCGATTGATGAACAGTGTTGCGGATGATGATATTACGGACCTAGAAGACTTGAGAGTGAAAGTTCGATGTTTTTTAACAGAGATTGAAAGTAATGCCAGGAATATCGATTCATTTATTATCTATATATTGTTTCTACATATGTTTGAAATACCAATACGGTTTGAATGGTGGGAAGATGTAAATCACACTTTATCCTTTCTATACAATTTTCCCTTACATGACCATGAAAGGAGAAGAATGATCAACAAACCAGAAATGAGGCTAATCAATGCCAGGTTGTTTGTGTTTTTACATCAGAAAAACTATAAAGCTTGCATTGAGTTGCTTTCAAAAGTAGAAGATGAAAGAAAAAAAGGAATATGCGGAAGTGAATTATCTTTGCAGTTGGTGGAGGCATTGATTAGTAACCCGACAGAATCTAAATGTGAGAAAATCGAACAAGTTCAAACTATCGTTGATATATACAAAGTTATCGAACCTCCCAAAGGACACATCAATGCACTCTGTTGTCTTGCTGAGTTATCCCATTCAGATGAATTCAGTTCAATTCTTGAACCTTTTTCGGATGAGCTTCAAAGATTTAGAGAAACAAGTCTGAAACGTTCATTGTTTTACTGTTTTTTATACCATTGCATGAGACGTATTGGAAGGAAAATATTGCAAGGACAAACAGTAGATTTTAAGAATGTTTTGATAAATTTTCGTCTGTATTTAACACACCCATTTATTTACTTTTTTGTGCGAGAAAGCTTTTGCATTTGTCCAGCTGTTCAGAGGAATCAGGAGATAATGCACAACCTAGAGCAACTCGAGTATGAATTTGTGAAAATGAATTCAGTTTGTGCTCGCTCTGGGATAGAGCATCTGTACAATTCTGTCATAGAGATTTGTCGATTCCTTAATTTGAGGGAGTTGGCGAACCTATACTGGAGAATAATCAATCGGTCAGAGCAGGCATCGGAACCTCATGTTCTTGCAATTCATTCGTTATTTTCTATTATTCTACACATGAACAATTTATCTGATTCACTACAGTTGATATATTTTAGTGTTGCCAAAGCAGGTACCGATCAACCATTGATTCGTAATTTACAGAAATATAAATACTTTCATTTTAATACAATTGCGACCGACTTCTGGATTATAATCAAATTATCGGATCCAGGATCCCAGCCACACATTCGTTCAATTCATTTGTTATTTTCCATGGTTTTATACAAACTATGTTTACTTCTACCACATGATTCACTGACGACAGATGGAAAATGTTTATTTTTATTCAATGATTGATCGATCCATCATCACATGGCCTTCATTTGTTCCTATTTCTTGATATTGTGATTGTTATCATTGTTTATTTTTGAAAAAATACATTAAACTTAATATG
Source organism: Boltenia villosa (assembly GCA_031471845.1). NCBI lineage: Eukaryota > Metazoa > Chordata > Ascidiacea > Stolidobranchia > Pyuridae > Boltenia > Boltenia villosa. The sequence continues at coordinate 1,923 of JAUELA010071740.1, read as the reverse complement.
TTCACTATTTCTTGATATTGTGATTGTTATCTTGGTTTATTTTTAAAAGTCTATTTTCTACGACGCACTACCTACCATGTCTTCACCTGTTACATTATTATTCTGTTCGAAAAAATAATTCATGTTTCGAAAATGGGATAATTGAGCGTTTCATTTTTATTGCGTTGAATATCTTCATATAGATGTAGACTTCTAGTGTGAAATAGTAAGAGCAGTTTGTAAAAAACTACATTAAGCTACAATAAACACTCCCCGTAAACATTTTTTCCTTGAATATTATTCCTCAAGAGAACTTTTAAATTCTGAATATGGCGCTACAGAGCATAATTGATAAAATGAGGACGAAAATGTATATTTTTAAATGACTTTCAATGTATTATTAATATGGTTTGGTTAAAAGTTTTGGAGTAAAATGGGATAAACGAATACATTCACCCTCGGCGTCCGATAGGAGGGGTAATAACGTAATAGATGACGTCACTTCATATTTATTCAGCGCAATTAATGGGTCTTTACAGCTATATTGGAGATTTTAGAGTGAAATGGAAGAAAATCAAATAATTGCGCCCGGAAGCGTCCGCTGGGGAGAGAGAAAGAAGTAATGACCTCGTTGATGAATAGAAATGTTAAGCTCACGACGCCATCCCTTTGAAACAAAATAATGAAACTTAGTATACCATCAAATTTAATGATTTAATCTATCATTCAGATGGCGCTAGAGATTAAATGCAGTCAACTGAGAAGCTCTTGCACTACTCCAGCTTCTCCAATTTTCGGGAAATCTTCTTGTTAGTCAGGATTACCTCTACACACATATGCACGAACATGCGCGGCACTATCAAGAGACTAATTTCTCCTAGCTTAGCGTTGTACCCTTGAGCAAGGTACATACATATTCACACAGCTCTGACAAACTCCCACATCCCACATGGCCATTTATGGGTTTAACACCCGTAAAAACTACACTGCATACACAGGTTAAGTACTCAACTTGCACGTAAAATTGTTGATTTCTTTATTATATGAGTTTGGGGAGTAAATACATACGTCACAAGTTGGGAAACTTTAAAGATAAGTTATCGTAACACAAGTATTAATATCCATTCTATATACTCATCAAGTATGTTCGTGCGATACCGTTGTTGGTTGAACTATAATTAGAACGAATCGAACGCAAGTAAAGTGAGCTGGTTAGTTTGAAACAAGAGTTTGCAATTATTCGATTCAATGGAGCTCAATACATTTAATACATCTACATCCACGCAAATATTTGAAAGTATCAAAATGCCTCTGAAGCTCGCGTAAACCCTATAGTGAGGGAAATGTGACGGTGTTCCATAACTTTATAAAATAAAATAAATTTGCAATTACATTTCTTGGCGATCCTTCAATTTACACTACTGAATGAAATAAAGTAATCGGAAAAATAAATTACTTCTAAATTGTGTTTTAAACCATTTTTATGGTGTTTGATCCTATATTGTGTCTCACAGATACTCAGTGGTGTATTGGGAACTGCGTACCCTTGCAATTCCAAATGAATTCAGACTTACGAATGAGGTTTTCAATAATAACACTTTCAATTGTTCAAGTAACATCAAAATTAGCCATTTTGCAAAGTCGTATTTCTCGTATGAACTAAATAATGAAACTTCCAAGTCATCCTTTATGACAGTCCAATCCCATTCTTTATACATAAAATGGTAGAAAATGACAAAAATTTCATTTATTTATCCTTTTACTGGTGTCTTAGCACATAGCAAATTTCAAGAAATTAGGAAAATGCAATTTAGCGACACATGAAAACGCTAGTGACGTAAGTATAACGCCACAATGCTCATATGGACTCTCCATATCTCTATTCGAAAGACTCATCGAATTCTTTGGCAATACACGATTTTACGAGAAGAGAAAAATATTGAC
>JAUELA010071518.1:0-10532 GCA_031471845.1 Boltenia villosa | reverse complement strand
CTGAACCAGGATCCTAACATTTTCAGAAGGGAGGATGAATCTTTAGAGGATGACCATACTGTGGCACTCCAGTTGGCGCAAATTACCACACAGCAGTTTTGTCTTTTGTCATTACGCACGATTGTCCCCTTGCTTCGTATGGACAGCGTACCTCTCTTCCTCAAAGTGTATCAAGTAGCTCTGGATTGTGTTAGAGTTCTTCATCACATTCTAGACTCGGATCTGCTGTGGAATTGCAGCAACACCGCAGCGAAGTCTATGCATTCTGAAATAAGCTCTCTTTTCGAAGGGATCGGAGAAGCTGTACTTTATCATTACCATCTAAACAGCACCGAACGGGTGTACCCCCGGTCCCCAAGGGGTGGAATTTACAAATTCGCAGATGACTCCGAGTGGGCAGTCAAATATGAGTCGAAGTATGATGCCACGTACCATAGAGTAGCCTATCACGCTTGCTCTGTACTAGCAATTACTTTCCTGAAATCTGTTCTTCCAGTGGAGAAGTCTGGTCCCGTTATTAAAGGCACATTAGCTACAGCTCTCTATGTAATATCTTGCGATGAAGCCCTCGCAGTTTCATTTTGCGACTTATGTGCTGTCGCGGAAACTTACTTGGAACAATGCAGCAAGGAGAAACACGAGGTATTAGTCAGGCTCCGACGTGTCGTGAAATCCATTGCACACACGCATCAGTTTTTGGATGAATGCAAATCAACGGACAAAGACATCGACCTCGCTCTCGAACTAGCGCAAAGCAGCATTGAATGTCTCCCGTACTATAAAATCAAGGGCTTGATTCAGTCGATAATTCAAATCATCTCGGAAACCTTCAATGAAAAATTAGAATCATTTTCAAATGAATCTTCGAACACAGAAACTGCAAGAGATATCTTACTCAAGCTCATGGCTCACCCACTCACTAGGATCCGAAGTGCCACGTATGAGTCATGTTTCAAAATTGCTGAGTCATGCTTGAATGTCACTGTTGCTGCAGAAGATCCGAGTGGGAACAAGAGTTATGTTTGCAACTTCCTTTTGAGCAGTTCAGTTCTATATGAGATGTGCTTGCATGGGATAGGAGATTCTTCTGTGCTCGTCAGTACTCCTGCTCAGGATCTTATCTTACTCCTGCTTCAAAGTAAGCTATTAATGGCTGAAAGTTTGTGGAGCAAATTCAGGAAGGTCCTCAAGCCTGTCATGCCCATCCTACAAGCATTCAAAGGCGAAACAGAATTACTGAGAGGAGCTATATTTGGTCTTTTAGGTTATGCAAGCAATGAATGCGACAATTTGGAAAAGATACAGTGCCTGCTGCGAGCTGTATTCATAAAGCAAAGATCTGTGCGCAGCATCGCAGGTGGGATGCTGTTGCAAGTGTTGACCTCATACAGGCGAGAAATCGTAGAAGGAATTGACGAGAACGAGAATTCACTGTCGAAGCTGTTGGACAGGACTTCAAATATAGTTGGATTGACAGATCTGCTGATTGTAGAAAATCCAATGTCTCTGGCTTGCTGCAACCCAGTATCCAGATCAACAGGGACTGGATTATTCCATGAAGACGCCGTGGTAAGAATGCTTGGAATATTTCGTTCAAGGACCATTGACTGGCCAGTGCGACGGTCCGCATTGCAGCAGCTATCCGTGATGTTGAGCGATCCCAACTTGCATGAGATATTTCTAAAAAGTGACGGTTTGGAGAGCGTCAAATCTCACTTGATAGACCTGGTGAGAGAGAACAGCGTTTTGACAGAAACCGAGCGGAATGAAGCGGATTCTTGCGTGTGCGTGATAAAATGCATCGCGCAATGGCATGTCGATATACGTTACTCTTTGTATGTTGACCATGAAATGTTGCTGAGTTTGTTGAAGATGTCTGATCTATGTCGATTGTCTCCGTTGTCGATCTCTCAGGTCACGGCGACGTTAGCGTTGATATTATTTCATGATGTCATTCAAGAACACAAAATGGAGGAAGGCAGTGATGATGCGAACGTTAAGATGAGGGAATTGAGTCTGCCTGCTGGAATCCTGTCCCGGTATCAGATTCCATTTCTTTGCCCGTCCCACCACGTGGTCAGTATGCATCGCACTCTGGCGTCCCCTCCAAGCCAATGTGACCCACTCATAACAGGACCGGCCGCCTTTGCGATCCGTATTGCGTCAAGTCTTGCCAAATGTGAAGGCGATGTGGTTCAGACCATAAAACTCCAGGAGGACCTCTCGTCTGACGCGGATCCTAGAAATAAGGAAGATCAGGTCATCTTTCTTCCACAAGCTGACAGAATAGCCTTATCATACTCATACCCAATTGCGGCTGTAACTGGTCTGATTGAATCACTCTCGAGCGCAGGCTCTCATTCTGGAGTCCGGCACGTGGTGTCCTTGCTGCGCATCATGCTATCCTCATGTCCTGGACAGTTCTCCTCAACTCTATTTGGCGGTGACAAATGGCGTAAGGTGCTGAATAAATTTCTGCACGTACTGCCATCAAGTATTGAAGATGAGTCCTTACTCCTGGATATTGTCAACCTGCTGGATGATTTAATCAGATCTCTTTCCACTTGGAGCATCACCATGAAAAAATTGTCCTCCGAATCGGATGACACCATGCTGGAGACCATCTTGTGGCTCCTGAGAATCTGCATCCCAGAAGAATCCTCTCCATCCACTGATAAACCCTTGTTTTACATCCTGAAATCTTCGGAACCACAGAGGGAGCCCTTTCCACCATCCTCGAACCAGACCCAAGGTACTCTCTCCTCAGTAACTGTTCGGAGGCAGTTGTGCAAAGCGATATTATCAATGTTAAGTCATGTGTCAAGAAAACTCACTTTCCTACGAAACAAGGATATCGTGCACCAGTTTCAAGCCCTCTTATGTCAGGTATTACTTATCAGGCTTAAGCTTGCAGATGCTCCTCAATTTTATGACCTACCTTCCATGGAGGTTACCCTTGAATGCTTGATGCATATTACAGCTTCGAGTCCAGGATGGACAAATGCAAAAGTACTTGAATGGCAGGGTGGTCACAGAGCTGCAACCCTTCCCACGGACGGCACGATTATTTGCAGGCAGCTGACGAGCACGCTTCTCGAAGTTGTATCTGCTTTTCATATAGAAAGCCGGGGCAGTAGTATGTCTTACATGGGAAAAGGAGTCAGTCGTTCTGCCACCCAGAGCATAGTGCATTTGATTCATGAAATTGCAAATAATGCGAAAGACAACCATCAAATACAAGAATGTCTGACGCTGTTACAACACGTTTCCACGACTGCTGAATCAAGTGCAGATCATCGTTCTGGACACTCGAAGCCCAATGAGGGTGGGTATGACTGGATGCTGCCCCTGTGGTCCGCAAGAGACCCACGAATCAGATATTCCGGGATTGCTCTCGCTGCTGTCATATCTCGTACCGTGAATGGATGCATTGTGCTGGCCAATAGTTTCCAAGAATACCTCGGTGGACTCTGGAGTATGTCGTTCGGAGTTTTTTTCGACGATTCTGAGTGCAGTGCGGTACGAGAACAAGCTGCTATTCTGCTTTCGAACTTACTATCTCACAGTTTTGATACCTCCCCGGAAGGTGGACTGGATTCAGACGCCATCTGGCAAGGACCGGTTGTCAGGGACGACGAACATGAGACGACCTTGACTGGCGTATCTGCGCTCCTTGCACTCTTGCATCATTTGAAATTGCATCAACATTTGGAAGTCATGATTTCACATTATAATTCAAGTTCTTCAACTCAACCAGTTACAATTCTCTACACCCCATTCATCTCTTCATCCAGTTATTCCACGTCCACCCAAAACTCATTTCTTACTGGTCCAGAGTCTGTCAGTGGTATGGACGCCACTCCAATCACCCAGCAGAGCATGTCCACCGTGGAGCGGTCCCAATCCTTCTCGTCCGACAAAAATGCCACCCCGAACGTCTCCCCTTCCCCAGGAAATGAAATATCTGAAAACCCGAATAGAATCAATGAGCGCCAACAAATTGATGCTCCAGTGAACAGCGTTAAAGTCGGCAGGGAGAGTGTTGGCTCCATTGCTTCTACCCTTCCATCAGAGTGGCAAGCCTTATGCACACCAAAGTTAAAAGCAAGCGCATGTAGTTTCCTTGCGAATTTGATCGTTCTCGCACCTCACGAGACAATAAACCTTCTGGAACCGAATGGTACTATTCAGCATATCGCCCATCTTATAGATGTCCCTTTGCTATCCTCCTATCTTCAGCAGTTGAAGCAGCACAGTGAAAATTCAGGTTCGAGCAAGAACGAAGTCCACGTCGCTAGTTTGGCCTCGACAGCATTGTCTCTGATATCTCAATACACAGAGACATGCAAAGTCCTACACGCTTATGCCTATCACGATAAAAACATGGCGTACTGTCTCGTTAGCGATCATCAGATTCTCGAAAACATCTTCAATCTTTTGGAACCGGTTTCACCATTTGAAGCGTGGAACGTGAATGTTTGGAAGATGCAAGAACCCGCAATGAACTTCCTCAGCACCGCTATACAACTCAACGTCAGTCGTGTCGGTGAACATATCGTACAAATAATATCAAAAGATTGGCCGTCTTTCTCAAAATCTTTACAGCATCTTATTTCACAGGAAAATAACAATTCGTTATTGTTGTCTAGCCTACGCATGCTCAGTAATATGTTGAATTCCCTCGCTATATATGGAAAGCAAAAGAAGCTGGCGACTTCATTTTGCACTCTGTTTGGACATTCAACTGGGGAATCTGATGCTTCTACGATCAGTACAAATTTAATCAAAATCTTTGAGTCTTTCGTATCAAAACCAGACACTGACGGCAATTTCAAACTTCTGTCAGGATGTTGCAATGCCATGCAATCTTTGTTCGCAGTTTCTCCTGCTTCAAAGGAAACTGCAGTGGAATCAGGACTTCTGGAAAGATTGCTGACAGAAATCAAGCGTTGCCACTCAAAACTGGAGCTGTTCACGACAAATTCCTTGGCGGCCAGATCAAGATCCAAATCCAAGTCGAAAAGCTCAACCTTTATATCTTCGAACAAAGATTGCGAAGAAGTAGTAAAGAAAATTGTATTACTGTTACACATTCTAAATAATTTTCTGTATGGTTCATCTGAGATAAAAATCCTAGCTAATGATGCAGCACTAGGACAAATGCTGTCCAAGTTGTGGGGCTGGGCACCTCTTTACCCCAAACTCTTGATCTCCATTTTAAAAACAGCTTCAAGTTTTACAGCAGGCTGCGAGACTGCATGTTCCAGCCTCGCGGCCAGCCCCATTGGTCATCAGTCATTGACGGGGCAACTTGTTGCCATGGCAAGAGAATTGAGCTCCCAAATTTTTATCGCCATTCACGTTCAGGCCACCCATCTTCAAGGAACTTTTTCTCTACTTTGTAACCTGTCTCTCTCGCAAGAATGCCGTTCAATCATGTGGAAATCTGGCTTCATGAATGAATTTCTTACGGCAGCAGACAAGGGACAGCATCCAAAGAGATCAAAGCAACAATCTGCGCTGTTGGCTTACTGGCTGAAATTGCTTCATTGCTTATCATTCCACACTGATGGTCAACTCAATATTTTAAAGGTAATTTTTTAATATATTTATTTGTTAAATAATTTAATAATTTATGCATTCACTTTAATTGTAACTAGTGAGCCATGGCAGGTTTTGACATGTTAGCATATTCAATATTCATTCTGTTAGAGATCTTTTTATTTCTTGGAAATTGGATGCTTTTTTCATGAAAATAAAGTAAATTGATGATCAGTATGGCATACATCAGAGATGCTGGGTTTTCCAAGCATAGTATTGATCAGGGTGAAATTCCTTAATTTATCCACAAGCTAATTACTAGTAATGAAATGTGAAATCAAATCTGTATTTTTTTTTTGTTCCTTGCTTTTTTATTAATTTTTTTGGGGAGGGCAAAATGATACTATTTTCTGGTAATATTTTCTAGGAAGACTTAAATTTAGATATATACATATTCTTATCAATTTTCCAGGTCAGTGATATTCTTGAAGTATTACTTGAAATCAGATCTACGAGCAAAGCGAACTCGGAGTTGGTAATGAGCATAATTCGCAACTTGTGTTTTCACAATCCAAGCAAGCATCGAATAAGTTCGAATAAAACTGTCGTAAATCATCTGATGAATGAACTTTCACCTTTAGTAGCAGGCAAAAGTAGAAGCAAAGTAAATTCAGCATCTGCACTTTGGGCCCTACTATCGAACAGTCAGAAATCCAAAGTTCATTTGAAAGGTGCCGGACTTAGTGGATTGATCCAGAGTACGCTGGCTCATTTAAATCAAAAACCGGTCTCTGGTCTGCATGATGATTTCCACACATCTCTCACTGCAGTGCTAGAAATTATTCAAACGTAAAAAATAAGTTTAAAGTGTGTTGTTGTTAGATTATATTTTTTTACTTCCCATAAATAAATATATATATATTCATGTATGTTTTAGTCAAAATGATTTTTTAAATATTGAGCATGACCTAGCGAGTTTATGAATTACAAAAATATGTTTTTCACAATTTAAGTTTCTTGAAAAAAACTTTTTTTTTTGAAATTTTGTAAACGTTTAGAAAACATGTTTGCTTTCCTTTGTGAGGATTTATTTTCATTTCTATACATGATCTCAACTACTGTACTTATTTATGTGTGTTGAATAATATTTTTTGCTGTAAAAATCAGCTCTCTCTGTTGTTGTTTGTTAGCTATATTGCTGTGTATCTTTTGTGCTATCATATGATTGTCCCCATATCTATTTTGAAAACTTACAAAAATCTATCATTATTATGAATTGAACAAAGGATTGTGATCATAGATGATGAAAATTAACTGAACAGGCTACGCTGCTCTTAGGAAACAAGTAATATTTGGTCCATTAAGTTGAGGGTTGACAAGCATTCAAATTTACTAATCGTATTAAGAAACGTATAATATTTTTCTGCATGCAGTGTGAGTAAACCGGAATAATGGCAGTACTAGTCTACTTGAATCCATCAAATTTCAGTTCTCTCAATGTCCCATGTACACAATATCTATACGAGTAGTTTTTATAAACAACAAATACAGAGCAAAATGGCTTCTTTTGAAATCATACATAAGATAGGTGCAGTAGGCTACAGGGGCTGTAGGTTTTCTTCAAATAGTTCAGGATATAAAATTAGGTCAGTGGGCTATGATGTCGCTTTTACCGTGGCTATCTTTACAACTTATTGGGATTCAAGTCAACTAATACTGCCATTATTCCTGCTCACTCACAAAAATATTGTCAATTTCTTGATACGAGAAATTAAAGGAAAGTATTTAATTTAGTGTAGAGAGGGCTATATGTAGTACAGTTGAAACATGTCCAACTAATCACAATGTCATTAATTGGCACAGTAAATAATATATCCCTATAAATGCTTAAAAAAATACCAAGGTATTAGAAAGATATATCAAAGTGTGTGGAATTTAACAAATTGGTGAATGGAGAATACTAGCCGTCGTTGCCCCGGTGCTTTGTGAAGTTGTGGATTTAAAAAAATCATTCCAGAGGATACCCGGAAATGGTTTTCTTTGTTCAGAGAGAGAGAGAGAGAGATGTCTTATTTATTCGTGAATTTCTATGATGCATCCGGACCACCATGCCAAATTTCTTTTGAACAATGTCGATGTTGTTTGAAGACAAATAAACGAACATGAAAAAAAAAACATTTGCATTTATTATACAGATGTGAACACCATTGAACCCGAGCGAATGAGAGTAAGCATTTTTTAGCCAAAAAATATGGAGAGCGTTCTACGTTCGCCCGTCAAAAGTGAGATTATTTGTTTCAGTCCGTGTTTTACCCATTACACCAACATGTGTTGTTTTCCTGTGTGAAGCTTTTCTAAGATGAAGATCGTTGGCATTTTTCGAAGCAATAAAATATTTTCATTTGCACGAAACATCAATTGGACTCGATCTCCATGCGACGTAAGTTTAAATGTAGGTATAGAACCTAACATAGTTTGTAAAACGTACCCAAAAACTTGACAGAAATGATAAATGAATATTGAATTATTAGTGTGATGAATTTTTACATTTCTTTTCTAATTAGAAAAAGATGGGCAATCTTTTACTTTGGCGTATTCAATAGGTAGTTAAATAAAAGTACTTTACTTTAACGTATTGTATTAAATTTGGGCAAGTTTACAATATAAAATGGGTGTATTTCAATATATTTAGGCAATCATGAACTCACGTGTCCGAAATGAATTTACAAAAACAAAATTAGCCTGTTGGCGGTTTTTCACAGGAGTATGGTTAAGTTTGGCAGATGTTTTGGTAAAACTCCTGTTGTTGTGACCCGATCATTTTCTCTCCTCTCACTAATTATCTCTGCGCGCCATTCTTCATTCTCTTTCTCGCTTTCTCATTCTCACTCTTTTATATATTTTTCATAATGCAAAAAAAAAAAAAATGATAATTTGTTTATTGTTAATATAAATTCCTACTGTTAGGGTTAAGCTTAGGGTTAGGTCTAGGTTTAGGGAATAGAAAGAAAGAAAGAGGATAATCAGTCGTAACATCAGGAAGATCACCGATGTTTCGAGGGTTTGGGTCGGTCAGGATATAGATTTATGAATGCGTGCATTGGAAAAAATATATAAATTTTTTTTATTTGCTTTCAACATAAAGTTAGTGATAACCAAAAATATTGATATACACCCATTTTATCTGTCAAATTTGCGCAAAAATAATTGAACACGCTAAACTTTTTTGTTCAAAATTTTGGCGATTATATACGCTAAAGTAAAAGATCGCCCATTTCTCTTCTAATTTGAGATATATGTTATCCCTACTGTATATTATAGGTTAAATTCCTGTTGATACCGCCGATTATCCTCTCTCCTCTTACTAATTATCTCTGTGCGCTATTCTTCATTCTTTCTTTTCTCTTTCTTATTCTCACTTCTTTTTTTTAATGCACATAAAAACAAAAAAATAACATTAGTTTGTTTATTGTAAATATAAATTATAAATGATGTTAATTCGACATATAGCCGTACCTTCTGATCAATATTTCATTTCCTACTGTTAGGGTTAGGGAATAATATATCAAATATTTCTTTGGCAAGTTTTGTTGCATTTGCTATATATATTCACTTCAGCTCACTTTCATATTTTTTACATTTCATTTTTTTCTTGGCTCCCATATCTTCAGATAGTTGGCGTACCATCGTACCGCCAGAGAGGAAGAGGATAATCGGGAGGTAACATCAGGAATATCACCATATTATATGTATATTAACTTACATAAATCTATTTTCTACCAGAATTCTACTCATGCATGGAGATTCGCATGCAGTCACCACCAACATGATTCAAGTTGCAAATATCCAGTAAATGAGAAATACAGACCACGAAATCAACTTTTTATTCAAACCGAAAGAACAATTTCATTGTCAAGTCTACGAGCCAGTTCTGGAACCAAGGATTCTGACATTTCTTGGGATGACTCCGGCTGGATGAACCAGGATGACGAAAATGCGGAGGCATACAAAGATCTTGACGTTACAAAATTGAAGCCATTTCCCGAGTTTAGAAATGTGGCTGCCGGCCCAGTATGGGGACCTAATGCATTCGAGAACACTTGGAGAAAATATTTTGAAGAGCGGGCACCAGATATCATAGCAAAAAATCAAGATAAAGAATGGGAAAGCTACATTGAAGAAAATCAATTCAGTCCCTTGGAGTATTTCACAACACCAGGTCTGTGGTATCATACAGAATTTATTTCTCAAGCTTATTTTCTGGAGTTAAAACCTTCATGGATTTAATGAAGTAAATAATAGCCTACATTAAAATAACTGCCATTTATTTTTTATTCTGTGATATTTTAGTTTAGTGTATTTTATAGATCCTTAAATGAAAGCACTTTACGCTAGCCAACCTTTTGCATTCCATGCACCATTTTTTTTCATACTTTATTAGGGATGATTAGAGACTAAAATTTTATTATCTAGCTTTAGAAGGCGTGACTCGTTTGCCCCCCCTAGTGGACATCCATGCAAGGTAGCCCAAAAAGTCGCATGTATGGAAATTTTAGTACCGTCTTTCAAAAGTACTTGGTAGTAATCTGGCATCCCTGTATCATGCTCCATAGGTTAACTATCCATATTCTAGAGTATTGCATTTTTCAGCATAAATTTCCAGTAGATTATGGGCATATTTCAACCTTTTTGGAGCTCAAAAACTTCTGTATCTGATTTTTTGCAATTAAATACGCTTAAGCAAAAAGATCTCTTTATATTTTTCGTACCAGTTCTATAGTACTTTTAATTGGTTTGTCAGATTTTGAAGAGCGTTACCAAGAGAGGTTGATCTGGCAAGATTATAGAAGAAACCATAAGGGAGGTACGCCTCCTCAGAGAACCAGAACCAGCTGCTTCGTGAGTTGAAATCACATTATCTAATCAGTAAGAAATACTCCATTCAATGCGTTCTCAATAACTGTTTATCATTTGCAATTCACAGAAAAATG
>JAUELA010071409.1:0-10533 GCA_031471845.1 Boltenia villosa | reverse complement strand
TGGGTGAAGTCGGAATAGATTAGAATCAACCATTTTAATTGGGTGGGGTAAAATAAAAGTGTGGGGTCAAAAAATGGTAGGGGCTAAATTTTTTTTTTATTTGGTGGGGGCAAAAATTTTACCCACTCCACACCCTTGGAATTCGTAAAATCTCAGCCAATCAGAATTACTTTACCTTTCCTTTCTCCATAGTTCTCAGACTCCAGCAACACAAGCAACATCTTCCTCACTATATCTGGGGCGTCTTCTTTGATGGCTGGGACGAGGGGAGGAAGACATTTAGCCACGGCTTCCTGGACCTGAAAGGGAATAAAATATTGTAAATTAACTGAATTAGATCATGAAAGTTTTTATTTGTCTCTATCATTTTTCTCATCGTTGAAGATGTTCAATAGAGTCAGGTTTATCCATTTTTTATTCTTAAAAAAAAATCAAATCGGACCCGATATTTTTTGTCGAATCAGGCCTCCTAGCAAAAAATAGTGCAAATGGCAAGCTTATATCATATCAGTCATAAAAAAGGGAGATTAGGCTTTATTCTTATTTTTAAAAAACTCAAAAATAAATAAAAAACTACTAATATCTGCTTATGACCACGCTGTACTTGACAACAGAGAAAAGATATCATCTCGCAAAGCATGTCACCAGAGGGCCCAAGCAAGTTGACCCTTCTTTTGATTGAAATCAAAACAGGATAGAGAGACACATACATACTTGCCGTTCTGGGACAACTGCCCCCAGACAATTGACCCCCTGGACAATTGCCCCCATATTTATATATTTAGAGGTTGTAGTAGAATTGATTTATCGACAATAATGCATAATTACTGTTAATTATGATATATTTTACATATAGCGGAAAATATCAAATATTTACCTACAAATAAATTATTTGACATATGTAATTATTCGTTCTTTCAATGGTTAGGGTAGGTGTTAGGATTAGGGCTATGTTCAGGAATGTAGTCGAAAGATAAAGCAATTGCTCGCAAGCCGACATGGTCGCATCATGCGCCCATCTATAAGCCCGATACGGCTTTCCGGTGAATCCGAGGGTAAATATGTTACATTAATCAACAAAAAAAAAATTTGACGGTCACAATCTAGTAATTGAACTGGTGTAGTTATTCAGGGGGGCAATTGTCCGGTGGCAGTTGTCTTAGAACCATATAAAATACAACAACCAATATATAATAGAAGATGAAAAATGAAATTGTTGGTTCTGTCACTTACCGGTTGTGAAGGAGTCGACAGAGCTTCAGTCAACTTTGCAACGATCGGTTTAACTTTAGGATTGGTTTTGTCCAAATGTCGAGCTAGAGTTCCCATTAAGATGACGACACTTTGACGAACGGTGTCAAAGCTTTCTGAGTTTGGTGCCTGTGTGAGAATATTGATAGACGTGATATATTGATCTATTGTATTTTTCTAAAAAAAAAATGAGCAACTTTGATATATTTTTTAACAATACTGCAATATAAAAACAAGTGCGACTGATCAAAACATCTTAAAGCTATAAAACATCTTGAAATCTAAAACCAGAAATCATATGGGAAATGAAACACTAGACTAGGCGCTTGTCTTCGACCTGCCACTGCCAACATAGAAATCCATGGTAAAGAAAGTCTCAAAAAGAATGACCAGCATTATGTAAAAGTAAATTCAAAGTCCATACTTCAGTTGATGGAATACCCTTCCCAAACTATGTAACATACATTAACTCTCTGCTTATTAAATGAAATTTATTAATATATTTTATTAAATAGGAACGCCTGTACAGTAAATTTTAATGTTTCATAATTAACCAGAAATGTTTCAGGATCACTTGTCAAGGATCAAAGAGGTGTCAAGACATTTAGTGAGTATAAAAAAATATATATCTTAGGGTTAGGTAGGGTAAAATGTATGTTGGTAAAATGTATGTTGGCTAAATGTCCCGGATTTGACTAAATCAGCGAGATTATGTAATCAAATGAAAATTTACGAAAGAAAACTTTTACCTATGTCTTATATTACGGCAAACAAGTCAGAATTTACAAAACTGCAACTCAGTTCATAAAGGAACTGTAGTAATGCGAAGCATCATGTACATTTTTACTTGCAAAAAGTACGATCTCACCTGAATCAAGAAATTCTCAAAAACATCCATTAGAGTGTTAGTGCAAGTCTTCCCATGGTCATTCACAGCTTGCAGAGCTGCTTCAAGCATTTTGGTGCGAACCTAAATGTAAAATGGACGCCTGTTATAAAAAAGGGGGGGCGAACCTAATAATATGTCTAACCCCACAACCCCAGCTAACTGGGGTCAGTTACTGAACTTCATTTTATTGAAGCTTCAACGCATGCTGCTTAACACAAGCATAGAAGGAGATGGTAATCCTATAGTCATTGCATTGCGAGGAAGTTCGGGGGCCACAAAAAAGACCTTGTGGGCCTCGTAGTTTGCCCATCCCTGATTTAGAGACTCCTACCCTAACATCTCTCACCCAGTGAAAGTTCATGGACTTGAACAAAGTGATAGTTTGGGAGCGTAAATAAATTGTTTGTAAATTATTTCCCTGTTTTTTATTTGTCTCGTTATTATAAAAATTACTACTTTTAAAGAAATTATTATTGTCTAAAACAGTGCTTCTCAACCTTTATCAACTCGCTGCCCACTTTTTCTTACATTTTTTCGGAGGCCCACTATAAGATATTGTGGCAAAATGACAATGAAAAAAATTAAAATATATTTGTGAGAAGAAATAGAATATTTACAACACATTCAATCTACTGTTTAAATGCGACTCAATAATACTCAACACGCGTTGATAAAGTATTAGTTTTTGTACTGTAACATTTTGATCTGCTTTGCGGCCCACCTGGTTGAGAAGCTTTGATCTGAAACTACTGTCAAAGTTAGAATTTCAAATACAATACGATAATGTATAAGTCTTTCGAATGAATATACCTCGACACTTCTATCTTTCAGGGCATCTGGAACAAAGAAGGAGAAGAGAGGCTGTATGTCATCATCAGATAGGACCGGGGAGATACGGCCAAGTGCCATGGCGATGCCGGTCCTGGACTGGAAATCATCTGGCGGGGACTCTGACATTATACGTCCAAATTCGTCTAGGACTGGGGGTGGGACCTGAAACCCGAAATTTATTTAAACAACATTAACATTTTTTATTTCTAAAAATGGGGTACTGTAACTTCTTAGCCATGCATGACGTAAGTAAATAGAAGTACCGCAATATAGGACAATTGACTGCTTGACAATTTCAGTATAAATTTAAGTTCAAGTTTAAGTTCAGTTTAAGTTCAGTACATTTAGTTTAGTTTGGAAATAGATAGAAATTTTAGTGTAGAGAGAAAATATCTGCTTAGCAAATATTTAGCTTAAGTTCAGTTCAAGTTCAGTTCATTTGGTTTAGTTCAAGTTTAGAAATAGAAAGAAAGTTTAGTGTAGAAAGCAAATATTTACTTTAAATTTAGTTCAAGTTAAATTTAAGTTCAGTTTAAGCATCTTGAAGATGAGACATTTAAAGCAGAAAACCAAAGCTTTGATGGGATCATAAAAGCAGAAACAAGATATGAAACTAGAATTGCGCACAATTATGATGAGCTGTCAAGTTTCAAGATTACGTTATAGACCTCTAGCTTCAACATCTGAGATGATCTGATTTGAGTAAAAAAATTGATCGTTTTGTGAATCTTAATTATTTATTGCCTTTCGCTAGATCATAATTTTACCGCAAAACCATATTATGTGGAACCCCAACCTATGTTGAAAAACACAAAGCACCACAAGTTGTGGGTTAAATTAAGAAATAAATGCACAAATTCTATTCACAAAGTATAATTTAGGCAAATTCGTGATTTCTATTATTTTGATTTTGCTCTGCATCTCGCGGAAATCCTTATTTTTTTGACAGAACCGTTGGTTTCCACAGAACACAGTTTGGTTACCTCTACGCTAGATCCTAACATAACTTGGCAGCCTATTATTATCTTCATGACAGCCCAAAATATCTTTATTAAATTTTAATATGCATGCTCTATGCGAAGAAGCATTTACGCTTTTAGAAGCTCATTGGACACCCCCTGGGTCCTTTTGGGGACCCATTTTGTTAACACGACAAATTCTTATTTCTTACATGCAATTTATCACTGTACATCTCGACCAACAACAGTAGAACAGTAGGTGCCGCGTCCTCGTTCCCTGCCAAGGCAACGGAAAGTGCTCCTGATGCCGCGTCTTGGATCAGTGGTTCATGGTAGGTGACGTCGCTCTATAAAAGTAAGATTTCATATGTAACTTGATTAAATTTTTTAATTGGTATTCTATATTTGGGGACTATATTGCCACAAGACTAATTTTAAAGTCAATTAATAGTCATGGTTGTCACTACATTGCATCTTGCAATGTCATAAACCATTCAGTTTAGTTTTAATGTCATGCCATATTTTTCGATGCTGACCGCTATTTTCCGAATTTTGTATTTTAAAATGACGAAAAATAAAAATTCTATCTATCTATCAATCTTACCTTAGTTAGCAATACATATAATTATAATCACAAGATTCGGTCATATCTACCAGGGCCATGGAGTTTTGAAGCAAATTCATTGCTAGAAGAAAAATGGCCCGACCCCGATTCCTGTTTTTATGATGTACTTTATAATGGTTAAGGTTAAGCTTCTAATAGGACTTGAACTTAGATAAATTGAGCCTAAAAAGTAGCCTGATGATTCACTTGGTAGTGATGAAATGACATTCCGGGTTATTATAATCGAAATAAATTCTACATTATTACTTAAAGGCAGGAGTTGGGACACTTGGTCTACCTACTCCATAGCCCTGATATTTACCCTCGTGTCATCGAAAAGTCGCGGTATTCATGGCCGCAAGATGAGAACGATTCCAGGTTATCACACAAACATAGTGGATTTGTATATGATTTACAAAAATAAAATGATAATGATGAAAATAAAATACCTTGCAAGCTTGTTTGTTTTTTGTAATTTTATTTCACAAAAAAAAAATTAGATTGGATTGCCAGTTATTTTTTTACAGAAAGTAGCGCAAAATACTTGAAAAGTAGCGGATTGGGTTCAAAAATATGGAAATTTCACTATCTAATCAATAAATAATAATATTATTAAGATAATAATAATATTAACAATAACATTTCAATGTATAACCAATCATTAAGTTCACTGTTCTCAAGCATTATCTTCTGAACCTGTGTTATTAATGTTGAATTTTCAGAGCCCAAATTATAAGTGTCGTAGCATACAGCCATAAAAAGTCACCCAACCTGGTACTTGTAGCCCATTCTGGCAGCCCTTGACACCTGTAATGTGGTTTCAACCTTTGGGATGTTTTTTGAGATATAATTGCCCGGTTTTAAAATTTTCATATCAAGAAATAAATTTGAGTTTAGTTTTCAGGTTTTCTTGTAGATTTTGTGAAAGAAACAAAATCTCACCAAAAGTGAAACACACAATGTCGAGTCCGTCTCGAACTGGAGCATTGTCCACAACTTGTCTGCGAGTTCCTGGCACTCTTGATCCGGGTCATGCTTCGCCACCCACAACCGTTGCGACACGGAGGTACACATTTTGTCCTTGCAAACGCTGGAGGGCAGCAAAGCTACCATAGACGTTAAGCCCTTTAATAAAAAAATATGTTAAATCAATTGAGAGTAGAGGATGGCTACCGTTAATTTTCCTTTTGTTGTTTCTTGTTTTAAATTTCAATATGTTCAATAAAAAATACCTTCAGTGAAGTTCTCCTCAGGGATGCATTTGGAGATAATAAGCACTGCAGAAGAACTTCAATTTCTGGTTTGATTTCAATGTAACTGTGAAAGTGTGTTTTTGAATTTGTAAATTAAAATTAGTATAGACTCTTAAGAAGATGTATAATAGGAAATTGGACTTGGTTTACTATGAAGACAAGGATGTCCCCTATTACAGGGCTTCCCAAACTGGGGGCCGCGAAACGACTTTCAGGGGTCTGAAAGTTTCACACAAATTACACTATCTATAGTACTATTTTTTATATTATCTATTTTTCAGACTTTTGATTTAAAACGCAATTATTAAAACCAGTGCAAAACATAAATCTTGATTGAGTTGTAGACTCTAGGTAAATACCACTACAGTGCGTCTTCGTTACATAATTGACGCCTGCCAGTAATCTCGTATAAACAGGAATGCGTGCAGTGTACAGCTGGAAATGAACGTCTAGTCATATCGCGTGGCACAACATTTTTAACGTTGACGGCAATCAAAACAACTTACTCTACTCCCATGCTTGAAACAGCTTCACAAGTAGAAATGAAAACTCGACAAGCTAGATCCTGGATCTTGAATGTACACGTCCCGATGAGCCGTCGCATGGATTCAAGCATTTGTTGGCGTGGCAGATATTCTGGACCATCATCAGCAACGGCTTCTATTTTATAAGTTAAAAAATAACTTGTAATGCATGAACGAATAGGTCAGAGGTTACCGGAATGTGTTCCGTGGAACCCAAGGGTTTCATGAAAAAAGGGGTTCCGCGAGATGTAATGTGAAAATAAATTATTTGAAAACATACTTTGCTCGAAAGAATAGAAATCACGAGCGAATTTACATAAATTATACTTTTTCAATTGAATTATTGCATTTATTTCTTATTCAATCCACAATTTATTGTACTTTTTTTTCAATATGGGTTGGGGTTCCACATATATTGAAATAATGTTGAATGGTTCCGCAGCAGAAATAGTTTGGGAACCACTAGATCAGATTATTGAGGAATTTAAAATGTCTGGAGTAGGTTTACTGAGGACTTTGAGTGGAAATTTGAGGATATTTCCAGCATGTTTTATGTCACCTAATAGCTTGAGAGCAAAGAGAAATTTGAGAATGGCTGACTGAGTATGTGAGTTAGATAACTTCAGTAAGTGACTTGTGGATTTCAAGTGTTAGTGAGTATCTTGGGGACCTTTTGTGGATCTTGAGAAGATAAACCCAGGATTTTGAGTAGGTTCTTGAGGGAGATACAGCTTAAGGGAGTGATGCAGTTGGAGATTTTTTCAGGGATTGTGAGAGAGGAACTGTACTGAGAATCTTGAGTAGGAAACTGAGGAGGTCTCGAGGACGGGAGAATACTCGAAATCTTGAGACGGGATTTACAATAAAATGTAATACTTTACCTTCTTCGGGTGTTTTCTTTGCATGAATAAGCATCAATTCAAGTGCGAGGGTCATGACCTTCTCATCCCCTTTGACCATTGCTCCACCGTCATGCAACATTAGTGACAAAAATGGGAAGATGTAAGAAAAGCAAGGAGATGTAACGGTTTCTGCAAAACAAGAAATCGGTGAATAAAAAATTACCAATTTCGAAGCATATTGTGCAGCAATTAAATATATTCTAACCCAAACTACAATGATTGAAAGGAACAGATATTTGCAAAGTGGTCGTTTTGCCGTCTCATGCCATATCTAAGAATTTATATCTATGAATTGTTTAGTATTAAAAATTTACAGGTATTGTTGGGATGGGATGAATTGCAACTCTTTGTTATAATTGTATATACGATTTTATGTATATGGACATTTAGCTAACAATCAAAAAATTAGATCTTAGATTTAGGGACACACAAACCCAAAAAATGTAAGATATAAATTTTTGAATGTTGGCAAAATGTCCCCTCTGCAAATGATGGCATATGTCAGTTGATTGAATGTCCCGGATTCACAATTTTATGATAAGAATTATCCCCTATGCAACCAAAAATACCCCCTAAACAGCGGTTCCCAACCGGTGGGGAATTCCCCACTTGTGGGGAATTCAGGGGTTTCTGGTGGGGAACAGACACACTTGAAAAAAAATTACACACAGTATGATACAATGAAAATCTTAATACTGTATAAATATATTGTTGCGCAGAGGTATATACATATTTACGGAGGCACAAAACCGCGATTACGGTTACCAGTTCACTGCTCTGGACTGTATGCATCGATAATTTTATCGCGTGTTGTTCACAAAACTCATTTTGAACTCTGGATAACCAATAATGACGTCACAAACGCGTCTGTGGGGAATGAAGACACGGAATAAATCAGAAGTGGGTAATGAAGAAAAAAAGGTTGGGAACCACTTCCCTAAACCATAACGAAAGTCCTCTCTATGTGACCAAGAAACTGATTTACCTTGCTTCACTGCTGCTCGGAGTCTAGTCACAATCCTGCTCGCAGCATGCGTCACATCCTCTTGGCACCAGTTTGCATCAATCGCACGTGAAGTTCCATGAAGTCGCAATATGATGTACGAGATTTGGATATCTTCATTAAAATAATAAAAAAAAACATCTTAGTTAACTTGCACACTACAAATAAAAGTTAGGCCAGAAAATTAGTTTGGAGGATAAAATTTTTGTCCTAATGATAATATATTTTGAAGCAGTAAAGTTCTTATCACAACATTTTCAATGTAACTGTAACTAATGAAATTTAAACATTCAAAATTTTGGCTTATGAATGTTCTTGGATAGATAGATTCTAGTACTAGGACCCGTTCTGTCCCATCCCCAGTCATTATAAATCCAAAATTTTGATAACAGCGGTCAGTATAGAAATATATGGCATGACACTAAAAACAACTAAGTGGTTTATGACATTGCAAGATGCAATGTAGTGACAACCATGATAAGGATCGAACAGAAATTAAGATAAGAAATTGTTATTTTCTTTTTAATAAACATTATAATATGTTAATTGTTCAATTTATAGTTCATTTGATTGATTGATGGGAACAGAAAAGTTGAATATCAACAAATTTATGGAAGTTTGTAAATAAAAAAATAATAAATAATAAAGCGTGTATATATTAATAAAAAAAAAATAAAAAAACATTTAAAAAATTAAAAAATATTAGATAAGTTACGCCCTAACAATAGAAGTTAGAATATTTGTCAATGAAATTGGCCAAAAAAATAGTTCCGGAGATATTATTTTTTTCTCTATGATGGATGGCTAATAGTTCCAATATATCTTGAAGTAGCAGCTTTTTTCATATTATTTTCAAAGTTAAACTCTACCCAATGAAATTATAAGAGAGCGTTAGTTAATAATTTTGGCCAATGAATGTTCCGAGAATATTTTCGTTCGTTCGTTGTTTTAAAATACAAAATTTTGAAAACAGCGGTCATTATAAAAAAATATGACTTGACAACAAAACCAACAGTGACAACCATGCTAAATTACAATGATCGATCAGAAAAAAAATGAAAAATTGTTATTATTAATTTCTTTGATTTCCTTCTATTTTCTTTACTCTGTTCATACATAACATGGAATGGAATTTAAATCATAATATGTTAATGGATTGTTCAATTTATAGTTAATTTAACACCCTTCATTTCTATCTGTATGGTCAATGATTTCCCTTTTGTTTGCCCTTGAATAAGTCTTGTGAGCTTTTCAGTACATGACTGTGATTGATGGGAAAAGAAAAGTTGAATATTAATAAAAAATAATCAAAAAAATATACATAAATGAAAAATAAAAATTATATAAATAAAAAAACATATAAATAAAAAAAATATATCAAAAAAGAAAAAAGTTTGACTCATTATTTTAATGCAGTTTACAGACGAACCTAGATTCTGCAGGACATCGCAAGCGACAACATTCCTCAGATTTACGAACAGATCTTGCGCCATTTTTGATGCGAGAAGTGAATCAAGCAGCGGGAGAAGAAGTTCTACTAGATCCGGGACGTAAATCGCAAGGGATGACACGCTTTGCTGGTTGATGCATGCCGTGAGAGATGAGGAGGATGACTTGAGGGATTCATTGAGCTGCGAAGTAAGAAGATTTACATTTTAAAGTGAGCAGGTTGAGAGCACTGTCAATAATTGAATTTGATAGTCTAATTCAGGGTGGTCCAAATACGGACTCGTCGAGTGATTTTTAATGGCCCATTAGCGCTCATAATGATATATTGATCTATTGTACTTTTTTCTAGAAAAAAATGAGCGACTTCGATATATTTAAAAATAATACTTTTGTGTAAATAGCCAATGCGACTGATTTAAACATCTTAAAATCTAAAACCAATAATCAAATGGGAAATGAAACACTAGACTAAGAGCTTGTCTTCGACCTGCTACTAGCAACATAGAAATCCATATTGAGACTCTGATAAAAAAGTCTCGACTCCAGACATCCCATTAGCAGACAAGAATATGACCAGCATTATTTAGGAATAAACGAAACCAATGATTGCCAGAGTGACAAGTATTGGTTGAAAAAGTGACACCAATCATGGAAAAAAAAAAAGTAAGATACACAATTTAGTTCATTTGTGGCCCGCGACTTGTATGTTTAGTGCTGAAGTGCGGCCACTGTCAAAAAAAATATCAAAAAAAGTTGGACCACCCTGGTCTAATTCAAAGATCAATTGTTAGAATTCATCTACATTTATTAAAAGATAAAAATGTCTTCCAATAATTATTATTACTATTCATAAAAGAATATTTAATAT
>JAUELA010071298.1:0-10533 GCA_031471845.1 Boltenia villosa | reverse complement strand
AATCACTTAATAGCGCCGTGCATGTTCATGTATGTGTGTGTAGAGGAAATCTTGACTCGCAAGAAGATTTCACAAAAGAGATAGGCCAGAAGCCAGAGTGAGATGATTAGTATTGAAATCAATATCTAAGTAATATATATCCTCAGGCATGGCTGACTCAGATGGCACCGTGGACGTATCGCCATATCCTTTTCATACCAAGATAGTATTTTTTACTTGTATGTGATATATTTCATTTTGTGGTATTTATCTGCCAATCTGAAGCCATTCAGAATTAATCATGTCTCATGTTTTTTGTTTGTTCTACTGGTCGAAAAAATAAACTCTCTCTCTCTCTCTCTTTATGGCGGCACGGTAGACTAGCGGTTAGCGTCCGCGCCTTCGGATCATGATAGTCTGGGTTCAAATCTACTAAGTGCCGAGCGATATCCTTTAGCAAGATAACATTCGTCCAGCTGGGCCGAAGCTGACTCGAAGACTGTATCGCTACCGTATCACCATTTAGGATTGTGCATAATAATGATTGTGTGAAAGCATTCTTCTCCTTTATTCTTTTTAAACGCATTTATTGTCAATAAAAAATAGGCGCGACACTAGCGGAGTTCCATTCCTACAGTTGGGTTCAAAAAATTGTAAATCCTTGATTTATTTGTAAAGTATTGGATATGATCTTCACTCAATTCTAGACAGCTCGGGAACATGTCGACGAGTTTTATAGATTTAAAAGTTAACGATTTTTCAGAATCCGGGCTGGAGTTTCAGAAACCCCGCAGGAATAAGATGTTGTCAAAAGGAGATTTTGTTGCCGTTTTTCAACTACATTTCAGCTTATGATGGAAAATCAATACACTTCTGGTAGGCCAAGAAAATTCACGCTGGAAACCATTTCTGCACGGCTAAGATCAAGCGCAGTATCTACGTCGATGCATAACACACCGGCGGAGATTCGTTCAGTATTAAAAAACTACCGTATTTTCGCGTAAATAAGACGCGTCTTATACAATATTTTACTCATCCCGCTCCATGGGTGCGTCTTATATTCGTGGGCGTCTTATCCAAGTAATTTTTTACATGAATGATCGGTAAAATGTGTGATATTGACACAACCAAAATGGTGAATCAAATTTCATACCAGTACGATTATCACGGTCGATATTCACGATTTGAATTCGTTATTTTTCTCTCTAATTTTATCCTGCCAACCTTACTCCGCATGTGGTATGTACTTTCGAAGTGTGTTATATGCGGTCAATATAGGATTTGCTCAGTTCGGCAGATGGCGAGACCGTGTGCGTCGTATATTCGTGGGCGTCTTATATCAACTATTTTTACACAAATCGTCAAAACCCGCGTCTTATAATTCGGTGCGTCTTATATACGCGAAAATACGGTAGTTTTGTGGGATTCCCAATACCGGTCAAGATGTCTTGACACAAACACGACGCTATTTAGATATTGATTTCTCTTAGCTGGTGCCCTTGAGCAAGGTGCCAGGTACCTGTCTTGAATTCTATATGGGCACCTCTACCACTGATTCGCTGCACTACCGATAAATCTCTCTCACTGCACCACCGCCAAGTTTTTAGAATAAACTATTAACAGTAACCTCACTCGTCCTACCAAGAAACATTGGGAATATATCCACATTAGCAGAGCTGTAATGACTCGAGTGACATTTTTATGTCACTCGACTCGACTCGACCATGAGATAGAAAAGACTTGACTTGAATCGAGTCTCTAGGTCCATGACTCGGACTAGACTCAAGTCAAAGGTTGAAGTTGTTGTTTATGTTAACATCCATTAGGTCTTACTTGGCGTGATTCTGCGTCGCTATAGACTTGGTAACGAGTCACTTTAATACGTCATCCCTTATTATGTTAGATATAATGATCGATCTTGCTAATGAAGGGAAGTTTATACATTTGTACTCCCAGAGGAGACTTTATAGTAACAAAGTATAGCAATGTGGTGTAATCTAATAGACGTGATCATTCTGAGAAGTGTAGGCCGACCACTTCACCCGAATGTACACCTAAGTGTGAGACATGTCATGTGAGGGGGTAAAACTCCACTTCTGTGGCTCGTAGCTATAGACGCTGCTCCCGCTGCTCGTAATAATTCTCACTAATCACGGACCAGCGCTTCTCTTACAACATGGTTAGGGTGGGGGTTAGGGAATAGGGCTAGGGTTGCGGTAATATTATTTAAATTATTTGATTCCTTTTGGCGTTTTATGCAACCCTTATCACATAGTTGGCAAACAACGCATCAATGCCGTTGCTATGAGCGAGATGAGGACCATCGGACTGGAAGATCACCTTTCATTCTATATTTTGATTCAATTTTTTTGTTCTAATTTTTTCTTCATTCTCTGATTCAATATGTTTTCTTGTTATAGCATATTCTCCATGCCCGTCTGTGTTCCAAAATCAAGATTTATATGTGTGGGGTTAAACTCCACTTTTGTGGCTTGTAACTATATGAGCTGCTCCCGACTGCTCTAGCTAACTATCACTAATCACGGATCAGCGCTTCTCTTACAGCATGGTTAGGGTTAGGGGAAAGGATATAATTTTTATAAATTGCTCCCTTGCCCTCCCCTCCCTCTCCTTTTTTTCTAAATTTGTGCCTCATTCTCTGACTCAATATGTTTCATTGTGATAGCATATTTTCGTGGCCATCTGTGTTCCCAAATTAGTATTTATATTGATTAAAATATATATTTTTATCAATGTACTTACAAATCTGGAACAACAGTAGACTATTTACAAGGTGAAACCAAGGAAATTTGCAAATAAGCACAACGGTAGTTCTACTTTGCAAATAAGCATTTGCTTAGTTTTACTTTATAGACGAGCAATGCTTCGTCAGATCTGCCGTAAGCTGCAGGCAGTCCGGTGACATGGGTTCGAATCTCTGCTTCACCTTCACAGATTTATTCAGCACCTACACGATGCATTGCACGCTTTTTAATCACTTCACTTCAATATATGCCGTGTTCACCCTTGAGCCTTCACGCAGTAAGTGAATGAGGACGCTGAACTCCTCGCCGGTACAGAGCGGTTTCACATGACCCTGGTCACGGATTTCTTCCGCTATTCAAGTTCAGCATGGTCGCAAGCTGGCATAGTCGCATTGCTTAGTTTTACTTTATCGCAGCACGCATCATGCGTCCATGTATAAGCCCGCCACGGCGTTCCGGTGAATCCGAGGGTAATTATGATACATTACATTAATGTGAATGGGGTAATAATGAGATAACGCATATTTTCTATCTCTTTTCTGCTCCCAACTTAGTATCAATATTGATCAAAATTATACAATTTTATCATCTACGTACATACCTGGAACAATAGTAATGTGAGGCTTGTGAGAAAGGCAACCGTCCATGCAAATCTTCGTAGTGATGAATGATGCCGAGCAAAGATATGGCTGAATCCATGCAGAGTTGAACTATCTGCAAATACATGGATGTTTGCTGGTCTATTCTGGTAACTGCTGGTTGTTGAATAGTCATCGTCGTCTTCTATAGCTGCTTGATCCATTTTATATAATACTAAACCTGTGAAACTACAGTTAACACTGCTGAAAGGGAAATATAAAGTAGATAACATATATTTGAATGATATTGCATTACATAGATAGATAGAATTTTTATTTCTCATCATTTTAAGATACAAAATTTCGGAAAACAGCGGTCAGTATAGAATAATATGGCATGTCACTAAAACCAACTGAATGGTTTATGACATTGCAAGATGCAATGTAGTGACAACCATGACTATTAATTACAAAAAATATGGGGAAAAATGTTAATGTAAACAATGTGACATTAGGGTAGTGAGTGTTACACAAGATATTTATGTGCTCTATTAAAATGGCCTACCACTCTCAAGCACCGAACAGTATGACTCAGGAACCTAAATATGCTCAACTGGTTACTGATTATCGAAAAAAAATCCAAAATGTAACAAAACCAAAAAAATGGATGGTTAGTAATCACAAAACACCACACAAGGGTTTGATTATCATCAGTCGGATTATCCCAACCATCAATTGCTGCATAGTGAGCAATCCCAATGCATAGGTTAAAACACCAAGACAAGAAGGTATAATATAATATATTGAAGTAAATTATCTCTCATTTAACCACTAAGACAAATTTTGCTCACAAACTTACTTAAAAATCTTAAAATGGAGTGAAGTCGGAGATGGTGAATTGTTTGAATATTTTAACAACTAGTAGCCTACTCTGTGACTTATTATCCATACCGATCAACTGCAGAAGCAATTGGTGGGGACAAAAAGAAAGTAGAATTGCCGAAGAATTGCTTATTTACAAAGTAGAAATACCGTCGTGCTTTTTTGCCATCTAATACTACTTCTACACTTTGTTTCATTTAAATAATATTAAACTTGAACATGAAGTTGCTCAGTTTGAATTTAAAAGTTTAATTCAACCATATTCCTGTTTAAATTATAATAAATTACATCAAAGCAATCAATAACTATCGCTGTAATGACCCCCTCCCTCCGTCAGTATCTTGTTATTACTATTACAACTAGGAGGAAGATTTAGAGATTTTTTTTTTCATGAAAGAGGAAGTCCAACGTTTAGACCACATTTGAAAACAAAAATTTGTTTCAATAAATTTGTTTCTAATCTCATATTCAGACAGATCGAATCATTATAGATAGAAAAAGAGTGCATGTCCGAGTAAATAATTTGCAGCTGCATCGCGGGACATCACTCCTACTTATAGGAATCAAGTGTCACCGCAAACCATATTTTATAATTTAATCCATCACTGGGGGACTAACCCCGGACATTTCGCCATCGTTTGTGACGTCATAACAGAGGGACATCTTTCCAGCAATAAAAAAAAATTTCTTTGCGTGTCACTAACTCTGAACCTAACCCTAACAATAACAATAACCCTAACCCCCAAACATAACCCTAACTTTTAGATTCCTTTTTTTTAATTGTGGCGTAATGTCCGTTGGCGAAATGTCCGGATACCCTGAGGGACATCAGCACAATACTTTTACCATAATCATTGGTAATGATATCTCTGGTATTTTCGTCTCTTAATAATATTACCTAGCACCGACCTAAATAAAATCATATAGAGCAACATATAGAGGGTTGAAAGCAAAAAGTGACTATGTCCAAAAATTGCCAAATTGAGTTAAGTCCACCAATGAGTTCAGACAGTGATGTAGTTTGTCTAACTAAGCTCTATACTATAAAGGGGTCAACTAGAATGCTATGACCATGTCCATTAATATAATTTTTTTCGCCAGCAACAAATGTCTATGTCCCACTTTATATCAACAATTTATCTCAAAAAGAATAATAAAGATAGAATGAATTCCTGATTTTAGTCAGCAGTTCAAACTTTAAAACTCGTTTTTCTCAAAACTACGATTTTGGAGATTTTTAGCTTTCAACCCTCGATATAATGATAATCACCGTTTAATGCACTTTATATCTCTCCCTATCATCTCAGCCAAACCAGAAAAGTTAATCAAGCGTCTCTGCATGATTGAGGGCGAGCTTGTAACGTGAAGACGTTTCATTGATTTTTCGAATTAAAAAATACTTTTCGAGACTTTGCGTTTATTCAACGTGAACTTTCACGCACGGATAGTCCAAGCGGAAACACGGCGTGAGGTTGGACGCTTTATGATGCAATAATAAAATATATAAAGTTACGCTGCGTGAATATATTTTGCCGTAATGAAATCACGTATCAAGGTATCCCTAGGGACGAGATAAGAGAAGACAAAAATTACGATGAAAAAATCGCCGAAATTCTAAAAGCCTCCTCATCAAAAGTGGATTAACTACTTAGAGATATTTCCATTAGATAATAAAGAGAGGTGATTGATTAAACGACACGTCATCCTTATTGGGGAATAACGTCTTCAGCAACCTTCGAACAACGAACGTTACTTTAATTATTTCGTGATGTATGTTTCGGTGTTGGTGATGAAGGATAAGTAATTATTAGAAGTAGATTTAAAACCAAGGATACATTTATGCAGTGATTGGATTCAAAAATGTAAAGAACAGGTTCTCTCACTATAAGGCCTCACTAACAACAGGGCTACCATATTTTCAACACCGCAAAAAGAAGGGGGTCTGTACAATATCACTAGACATTCTCACCGATTGTTTAACCATTATTTCGCAAAATTTTCAATTCGTTCGAGTTACTGCGCAGGCGTCGCTTTTTCTATATTTAAATATTACGGGCACAATAGAGACGGGAATTTTTTTTTGTTAAAATCCTTCGGCGAATTTTTCTTGAAAAATAGGACATGTCCTCCAAAAAGAGGTCATATGGCAGCCATAACTAACCCCATGTTCTCTCACTACCCGGATTTAAGCTAACAACCGGTTCGCGAGATTATTAAAATTCCAAGAACCGATACGAACCGACTGAATCACATTACTGCATGTACATATACATATATATATATATACATTTTACAAAGTAATCAATGGAGGGGTAGATTGATCACTCCTCCCATTAAGTGAAATAGCTATGACAAAATTCAAGTATTTGGTCTAGGTGAAGGCTCCTCAACCGGTGGACCACGAAACAGGGCAAAATGTTACAGTACAAAAAAGCGAATACTTTGAACAACGCGTGTTGAGTATTATTGAGTAGCATTTTAGCAGTAAATTGAATGTGTTGTTAATATATAATTTCTTTCTCACAAATATATTTTAGTTTCTTTCATTGTCATTTTGCCACAATATCTTATAGTAAAACA
Organism: Boltenia villosa; assembly: GCA_031471845.1. Lineage (NCBI taxonomy): Eukaryota > Metazoa > Chordata > Ascidiacea > Stolidobranchia > Pyuridae > Boltenia > Boltenia villosa. The sequence goes on along the minus strand of JAUELA010071298.1, from coordinate 3,749 downwards.
TTCCTCCTATAAACACAATCTAAAATCAAACATTTCAAGAGATATTTTCAATTTTGAAGAAAGGAAATGTAGTTCTTAATCAATTTCAACAAACTATTGTTCACTGAAGGTAATTTAATTTATTAAAGTAAGTGAATTTTATTCAACAATATATTAACACAGCTTCCGTGTGGATATATAGCATTGAAAGGACCTCAACGATGTATCAAATTCAATATTTACAATTGTTCTGACACAACACATACCTATGCAAAAACCAAGAGAATATAAGAAGAACCGAGTTTTTGTACTGTAGGGGATCATTCTTAGAACTACCCTAATCTGTTATCACAGTACTATTAAGACTCTCAAGCCGGTTTTACAAACTGATTCCCAAGCTAAAATTGTATGGAAATCTGACACAATGTTAACCTAAACGCATTAAAAACAACGATTAAGTTATTGTCTGAGCTTAACTCCAAAATTTAATTCTCAGCTCTGAGTAGGTTTTGTGTGAATATATAGCCTTATAAAGATATCAGCGATATGTCACCACACACATACACAACACGCATCTATCTATGCACAAAAACACCACCACCGCACCGCGCTCTCAAAACTATCAAGCCGGTTTCAGAAGCTGATTCTCGAGTTGAAACTAAGGAAATCTTACATAATGTTAACTTGAACGCATAAAGACTTGCTTAATCTTTGAAAGAGAGAGGACAAACGGTTAGAAAATTAATCTTAGCTCTGAGTTCTTTGAGTATATTTCGTTAGCTTTCTTCCTATTCTGCTAAAAAATGTATATATTCTAAATAGCAGCACTGATCAAGGTAAAATGACTCTAACTTTGATGTCAAACAACCTATTACGCTTTACAAGTGTTAATTTGAATCTGGAGACGCTGCACATCTACCTACATTTGATTGATCAAACAAATAAAATCATAAGATGAATAGCAATAATGAATTACAACGCTACACCTGTAACAACTTCTGCTGCCGCGACCAAGTATCTTTTAAAACCAAATCTTTAACTATAAGGCTATCAGAGTATCCAAACCCAGCTGTGCTATTGTCTTTCTCGAAGCTTTATGACCTCATAATACCATAAAGCGCCGGCAAGTCAAGCGAAAAGTTTCAATTTCGTACAAAACACAAATTTGTTAACAAATTGATGCCCTCGCAAGCTACACTAATGAGCTACGTTTGATCCCTATGGGATGCATTTAATTGCTCTTAAAATATCAATCATTGGTCTCCCAGACAAGGAAGAATGTCAGGTTGTTTTCTCCGACGGACTTATCCATCTTGACGAGATTTAATCCCGAATATAATCGATAAACTGGAGCATGACTACTCTCATAGGAATTGCATGATGCAACTTTTGCAGAGCGCGTAGTTCCTTGCAAAAGTTAATGCTGTTACGTGTAGTTAAAAATTATCTTTTTCACTGTGTTAACCTTCACACAGTTTATTATACTTCCTGAGTCAATCTCAGAATTATTTTTAACTTCAAGTTCAAAGAATTCTTCTCCCTGTATTTACATTATTAACAATATGTTACAACTTCATTATTATAACTAACTGGACTACCCGTGACCCATTGGGTCAAACAGTTTCGAAAACGGCTTCGGTAAGCTATGGCACTGTTTAAAGAAACCTGTTTTATCAGGTTTGTATTGTGCCCGTTCTCGAGTGCACTGTATTTAATTATAGCAAAAACGATTCGAAAACGGCTTCGGTAAGCAATGGCACTGTTTTAAGAAACCTGTTTTATTAGGTTTGTATTGTGTCCGTTCGTTCAAAGAATCCTTCTCCCTGTATTTTCATTATTAACAATATGTTACAAATAGTATAACTAATGCTCTTAATATTACAAGATACTGGCAGTAATAGACATAGATGACCTTCATGGTCGTATCATTACTGCCAAATTCATATCAACTTCACTCTTGATTATTTATTATTGTCCTTTTTTAATTCCCATCTATACATTGTAAACTGTGTTGTTCTGAATTGAACCAATAAAATTGAACTTGAACTTTATTAACGATGCGTTTCACAGAGATGAAGTGGAATGCAAGATGCAAATTAGTTCTACAAACCTTACAAGAGAAATATATTTTAAATCTTGTTTAAAACCTCTTGATGTTTAAAAAGTTACAGCAGGAAATACAGAATCCTAACCTACTAACCCTGACGCCCTAACTCTCACACTAACGTTAACATCCCAATATCAAACATAACCCTAACCCTAGCCAACTAATATTAACCTTTTATTCTGTGACTATTCTGCCTCTCATGAAATGACATTCACACAGCCTCAATAGTTAATTGTATGACGAAATGAAAGGTGCGCGAAAATTTTTCGGTAATTTTGAGAAAATCTAACTGGGAATGTGCAATGCAAATTGGTAGTTGAGATTCCCATTTACGACCATGTTCATATTATCCTCTTTCTATAATGTCTAAGACGAGTACTGCACACTGTACTTAGTAATTAGAAGGGATGGGACAGAACGAGTCCGAGAACTGACTCGCTTTTTCAAAAGTACTGTTGAGGCCTTATGATTACATGATTGTCGTTGCTATCCCAGAAGCCAGGTGTTCAGAAGGCGATTTTTGGTTCGATATTAAGATAGATCAAAGCAATTGACGCCCGTCTGCGCCGAAGCAGTGACAACGTAGAATGCTAAGGTACTAGCGATTCTAAAAGGTATTTACTATAAAATAATCTAGTCATTCGATATGGTCACTTTGTCTGATTTTAATATCGTACGGCAGACATTTTGCGGTGCTTCTGTTTCTATTTGACTTACCAGGACTCAAAAAAAAATAACATAAACTCACTAGCATATAAATAGAACTGCTCAACTCAAAACAACCATTTATAAGAATTCGGGAAATTGATGACGTCATGACGAGGACTAAAAATTCTGCGAGTCTTTTTTTCAGGACTCTATACTCGATCGAGTCCAAATTTTTCGGACTCGCCCCATCCCTACTAATTAGCACAAAATATTAATATCAAGAAAAAAACAACAATGAAAATTGCAATCATGTTTTTTTTAGATATACGAAGTTATTTTTTTCTCATTTCAACCAGTATACGGTTAAAGGCTCGTCAGGAAATCTTCCAGCCATCAATTTATCTAGGGAGGAAAAGTGGCCATAAAATATTAAGAATAGTTGGGGTTATGGCTGGGGTTTGATGGTCACGTTTTCTCCCTTGATAAATTGGTGGCTGGAAAATTTCCTGTTGGTAGTTTATTTGTACAAATATACGGATGAATGTCCGACAGGAAATCTTTCAGCCATCAATTTATATAAGGAGGAAAAATGACCATCAACTATTCAGAATAGTCTGAGCGCTAGGTAGGTGTTGGGGTTGGAGTTATGGTTGAGGTTTGAAGGTCACTTTTTCGCCCTTGATAAATTGTTGGCGGTAAAATTTCCTGATGGTAGTGCATTTGTCCTAATGTTAAAATAAAAAAGCGCGAAAAATCGGCGAAACAGGACAAAGGTCATTTATAATTGGGAAAGTCCCAAGTTTTTTCTTACATCATCAATGTGATGAGGTTATTGGTGAAAGAAAATTACTGACCCCCAATATTCATGACTGAGTTACGCCAATACATGTCTTTAGTAGCGTCGTGGAGAAACATGCAGCAGTGCCAGTTAGTCACATTAAAGGCTGGAATACACGTACGCGGTAAACGCACGCGTTTTTTGGTTTGTTTCATTACAACCGCGCCGATACGTATG
>JAUELA010071187.1:0-10533 GCA_031471845.1 Boltenia villosa | reverse complement strand
ATTGTTGAGATCAGGAATATAATAGCATTTTTTTCCATTTCATCCCCTCTGGTATCTGATATATCTAATAATATGCATATATGCATATATGCATAATCGCCGTATTTTCTACACTGAACGCTGTTCTCCGACTTTGGAAAATCAAAATCCTATCCGCCTATTCTGCAATTTAAATACAAAAGTTTTAGAAAATCTCAAAAAAGTTTATTTGTTCTGTTGTCAAGAAAATATGAAGATATCCATATAGTATATATATATACGGGTAAATATAATAAGACATATTCTGTGTATATTTGTTGTTTACATTACATGAAGTGACTTTCCACAAAGATTGTTTTCAATCCGAATAATTCTGCCTGTGAGGATAATATTTATGGGAAGTTGCTACCCAAGAAAATAATTTTAAGTTCCGATCAAGCTTCATGAACAAATTCATGTCGTCTTCATTCATTTGGAAGAACTTTGAAATTGTTGAAATTATGTGATTGATTGGAACTCTTTGTTATAACAACTATACCACGCTGTATTTGAAAACGGAGCAATATTTGAGAGACGAGCTTTCCATATTTGTCGACATGGCGAACCTAAACAGCTGTAACCTACTGCTACGATAGCATTGGATTTACAAAACTGTAACATTTCTTCCTGTTGTGCATATGGGTGACATTCATACTGATGAACAGCTGGAACAATACATCCCTCATCTATGATGCGCTTTATCTGGAATTGAGTGAAAAATGAGTACACCATACTTTGGATGTTATGAAAAGATCCTCTCTCCTCACTTTACAATCCTTGATTTTGTCCTGTATAGCATCTCCAATCTCGTCCTCATTGTTGTACATGTATGCGCAGTCAAAGTGTCTGTAACCTGCATCAATCGCAGCTTTTATAGCTTTAGGTATATCTGGAAGAAAACTTGTACCAAATCCAATCATGGGCATTTTCTGTTCATTTCTTAAAATAACTGTCTGAGTCATATTTTAATCAAATTTCGATTTGATCAACTTGATGCGCCTGCCTCGGATAAGAGTCAACTCAATACCGCATACATTCAAGTCAAACCAACGAATGATTGTCGATACGAAATTTCTTTATTATACCAACCAGTAACACAACGCATAATCAATGCATCCATCCACAATTAATCATCATACAATGATCGCCTGCAATAATTCAATCCCGCGTGCGCGGGGTAAATTTACCTTCTTCTCTTTTATGGTAATCGTGTTCAACTAAACAAAGTTATAATGATCAACCGGATAGATTCTTTCTCTCGCCGGAAAACATATCTTCTTTTCTTTTTCATTTTATGATAATCGATTTAAAGGAAAAGTACTTGAAATATTCAACTGAACTATAAAGTTTATATAGTTTTGCCCGTTACAAAGACATTAGTAAAATACAATACGAAGCTTAGGATAACCTACTTATAATTAATAAAAATCAGTTTATTGTGTTATTGTAATTGATGCTCAATTCATCAATATACTATTATTCCGTAAACAGGGATCGATACTTGAGTCTAGGTGTTTTGGATTCACGACGTTACACAGCCTAATTTAGTCGAATTATTGCACCTGATCGAGAGTTTACACACATCGACTTTACAAGCAATAATTTTTTGGCGCTCCAACCATCTCTGTAGTGAAAGCTATAGTCTTTCTATATCTTACAACTAATATAGTTTCAGACACAGTTCCAACCATTCTTAACACACCAAGCTTAGTATTATAATACATACTGTATACAATAATACTTACGTGTTCTGACTGTTGTTATGTTCTCGGAGAGTGTGAAAATGTTGTGCAATCGCGCCTTGGAATATCAAGTGGCAGTGGAATATCCAGTCTTCATGCATTATTTTCCTAGAGGTTTCAGGACTGTGTTCAGAGGTACTGTATATAGTTAGCGCAGAGTTTAGGCTCGATGTCATACTGAAAACCGTCTAAGCTTTCATAAAGTGATCAAATGCAGACATCAAATGAAAATATAGGTCGACAAAATCTGAATCTTATCGAATGTGATGTAATGTAATGTCACTAAATAATTCCTCCCCAACTTCATTAAACGCGGAAATTTCAATTTCTTTCATCTTCTTTCAATACTGATTAAGCCGCGGCTGATTGTCTTTTGAAGGGATGTATCTCCCTCCACCTTGCGATGACTGAGCTTTTTCCCTGTATGACTAATTGAGAACCTGTTATGTTCTGGAGAGTGTGCACATGCAATTGTGACTTTGGCAGTGGGAAATCCAGTCTTAATGCATTGTTTTTCTAAAGGTATTACTGCTCAATTTGTAATCGTCTTTTGTCCATTTTCAAATGTTCGTATTCGACCTCTATGGTATGCACGAGAACATTGGTGACATTGCATACGCCCCGTTTCGAGAATGTTAGGGTATACACGGCGACATAACATAAACTTCCCTTCGTTTTTTAAATCGAGATGACTCCTCAAGTCTTTGACAAATTACTTAGCATAGTTGGACCTTATATTACCAGACGAACAACGAACATTAGAAAATCCATACCCGCTGAAAAAAGACTCGCCACCACTTTAAGGTTACTTATTAATTTTACGTCATAATTATTAATGCTGAAAGCATTCATTTCATTTCATTCATTCAGTGCATAAACAATACCTCGTATTATACACCTGGTTCAAAATTGATTTGTATTGAAAAGTAAAATATTTATACTATTTGACCTGAAGAAAACTCAAAAGGTACAAAACATTTAAAGTTTTTATTGATTAATTTTCAGATTGCTGGTGACCGGGGACTTATTCAAAACGATATCCGAACATTTAGCCAACGGACATTACGCCACAATTCAAAACAATTAGATCCTAAAGTAAGGGCTAGGGTAAGTTTAGAGTTAATGATACACAAAGAAAATTTTTTTCATGTTGGCGAAATGTCCCTCTGTTATGACGTCTAAAACGATAGCGAAATGTCATAATTTGTTGGTCATTTGTTGGAATAGTCCCACAGACTTGCGCAGCCATTTGGAAAATATTTAAACCACTCTACATGCCTGTTCCAACCACAGAAAGATGGAAGAGGATTGCCGAAGACTTCGAGCGCTTTTGAATATTCCTATTTGCTTTGAAAGCATTGGTGGGAAACATGTGCTAATACATGTACCAAGTGGGTCAGGCTAACTATTTTTTTTAATTACAAAGAGACTTTCAGTTTTGTTTTGATGGCTGTGGTTGATGCCAATTATAAATTCATCGTCGTTGACGTGAGAGCATTTGGCTGACAGAAGTCATTTGCAAATTCTACTTTTGGCAATTAGAAAACCAAACACTTGAGCTCCCCCCTCCACATAGTCTGCCTGGACAGAGCCAACCTTCCCCATTTGTATTTGTTGGAGATGAGGCTTTTCCATTACTCCCTAACTTGATGCGGCCCTATCTTGGAACAGGACTCACTCACCAAAAAGAATTTACAATCACGGCTCTCGGGAGCACGACGAACAGTAGAGAATGTATTCGGCATCATGTCATCAAAATTTCGTGTTTTTAGACGCCCCTTATCAGTATCACCGACCAAAACTGATATCATTGTGCTTGCATACATTGCATAATTTCTTAAGAAACGAAAGCTCCTATACGAATTCGGAATTTCTGGATGACGGAGATGCTGATTGAATTGTTCATAGGGGAGATTGGGCTTGAGTGATGTCAACATTGGCACCAATGGTACGAATAGGTCGTAGACATGCCCAGAAAACAGCCATCATCCGTCAAAATTATCCAGAACATTTTGTAAGTGCACAAGGCTACCTGTATTGGAAATCAAATATAGCTAATTCTAATCTCTTTCAATTATTGCAACACTTTTTTACTGTGAAAAACATTTTCTCTTATTCAACTGTTTTTTTTTTATGGTATGTAATAGGAAAAAAATGAGGCATGGAATGAAGATGTACAAAAATAAGAAATGTTTGAAAAAAGTAATGAAATATTTCGAACCCATTTCTTTCTATTTTTCACTTTTACACGGATTTGATGTAGAGTGGATTTGGGGGTTCAAGTAGGATTGAACTACGGGCTGAAATAATAATCCCATTCACCTTCCTCTTTTTGAATAATATTTATTAATTTAGCAATTTGATTTTCCCTGTTATTTGACGCCCTCCGCCTCTTAGCTGTTTGATGCCACACAAAACAATGTACAGGAAATTTTATTATCTGATCAATCTGGTTTCTCCTAAAGCGAAGAATACCTTCTTGGCAAAATGAGTGGATCTTTTTGTAGTAACATTTTAGTAAATGATTAAAAAACAGTTGCGCGATAATGTAATGCTGGAAGAAGCTTATTCCGGAACAGCCAATGATTTGTGTCCTTATGACGCAATATGTGATATGACGTCGTTGGTTGATATGAACATCTAGATTAGATCAAGGATGTGTAGCCTATTTAATTGAAAATGTGATTAAAGACGCAGATCCTCTAATTACCAACAATAAAAACGTATGAGGTCAAACTGGAACTTGGCCTTGGTAAGGTTGCCAGTGTGAGTGAAAAAGAAAAATGTATTATTTTTATGGATTCGCACAAAAAAGGTAAATAATAGATATAGCCTACAATCAACAACAAATTCAAAAGAATAAAATAATGCAACTAATGAACATGGGAACGGAAACAGAGGACGTTCCCATTTTTATAACGACGTTTAATGTCATCTTATATTTTTATTAGCTTATTAAATGGCGTTTTACTGTATTACTAGCGTCTAGATGGGAGATTAGATGATTAAATTTATGATTTGTGATAAATAATATAAACAGATTTCTCCGGACATGTTCTCTTTTCGGCCTTCAAATGTCTAGGATTTCAACTTCCATTAAGGAATTCTGAGAAAAAATATCGTTTTTTAATGATGGAGGCTCGGACATTTCACGAATTTAAACAAATCCTCGATTACTTAATAACTTTTATTTTTATATCAATCTACCCCTGAAACTTTCTTTCAAGTCGACTAGATATGGCAACCAGAGTCTGTCTAGATGTAGGGTGGCTAAACGGTCGGCATTGAAGCACATTATCCTCTCACCGGCGCCACCCTGCGAATTTATCCGTCCGAATACGGGTTTTCATCTCCAGAGGTTGAAAGTTTACCCTAAATAGAGGTGTGCACCGGATTGGATTTTGCAAAATTCAGAATTAAATTCAAATGAATACAAATTTAATCACAATTTTCCCGATTTGACTCGATCCGAAACAAACATCCAATCCACACGATCCGGAGACTGTTCTGTTCGATTCGAGCCGATCCGACGTAAACTTTATGATTTTTTAGGGTTAGCGATAATTAAAAATGAAGTAAAAATCGGTTTACAGGTTTTCATCGGAACAGGTGTGCAATCCAAAACCGAAATACAAAGACCCCTGTCAGATGCACTCAATATTGATTCAAAAAATAAATTCCAATCCAACCCAGACCAATAAAAAAGTGATCTCTCCATTCCGAATCGATCCAATAGTATTTTTTACGATCCAAATCCAAGGCAAAATGATTTGGATTGGATTTGGATCAGATTCACAAACCTCTAATGACAATGCTAAACTCGATGACCTCTGGTATTTGTTTCCCAATCAGATCCCTTCACAAATTGTCCTGTCTGATGGCTGAATGGGTAAAACCGTTGGCTAGTCATCGATGCACAGGGTTCGAATCCCGACTGCATCTGCACAGATTTCTTTAGTACCACTGCACCTGCATTGTACGCTTGATCACTTCACTTGCATATGCCATGTTCACCCTAATTCTTGATGTGTGCGCGTGACTGGGGACGCTGTACTCTTCGCCGATGCAGAGCGGTTTCATGCGACCTTGGTATCCACCATCCAAGTTCAGAATGCTAGGCACCCGGACGCGACTTTTCCGGGTGCCTAGCATTCTGAACTTGGATGGTGACGTCATGAATAAGCCTGATACGGCTTTCCGGTGAATCGAGGGTAAGTATGATACATTATTTAATTAAAAAATATATTTATAGATTATTATTTCTCATGTGACATTATTTGTTGTTATGTTACGGATAATTGAACGCTTTGCGGATGAAACGACAACGAGTTAGCGAAGCATATCGCTTACGTCATATATGCGAGTAATATTTTTATTAGCGGCTTCTTTGCCTTGGAGCAAAATATTAGCTGACACGTTGAAGAAGGTGGGAAATCCGGTATATATTTTTACTACCTTATGTGCTGACTTCTTCGTTATTTAGTAATCGTTGTATAATAAAAACTCAATACTGATGTTGTCATTTATATATAGAACAAAAGGATTAACGTTAAGGTATATAAGTTGCCTAAAAATTAATTTATAATAGCATTGACTCTCATTGGTGTCATAATTTACGTTAGTATCACACCGGTAAGTAACTCTATTCATACTAGCCTATTTGATGTTTCAGAGAGGCCGTATTAGGTGTCAGGATAAATATTAGCAACAGTGCTGCACCATATGCTGTTTCAAAATTCTTTTTATTTTATTTAAGTTAAATCTTGGTGATTTTAATATTAATTTGACCGGTATACAGCAAGACAAAAACATTTGGCTGATTCTCTCACCCTTTTTGGTACATTCTGTAATCGGAGTTAACAAGAAGTCACACCATGCTTCCTGTGACCCATAAAGACAGCGAGTTCAAGCCCGAAATAAAAGTTTGGGCAAAAGTAAAAGGATGGATTGGGTAATTGTGTCTTTGTTTGTTTTCAAATGACATAAATTGTTTAAAATCTAAATATAGTTTGATTCGTTTATTATAAGTGCACTTTTTTTCTTTTGATCAGAAATATTCTCAAAGATTCAAATTCAAGAAATCTCCTTTTTTTTCTTCTTCTCAACTTGTCATTTGCGTTTGTCGAACTATTCTGGGGCATATGGAGCAACAGGTATGAAAGATTAATTCAGTAGGGGTAGTTCTATCAATTGTATTATTACTTTGATGGTTTCTTATAGCATATGTGTATAAGCTGAAGGGATTATGAAGAGTGAAAGGTACTTGTTAAAGAGTGTGGTCCCTTTGGAAACCTCGTTATTTTTCTGATTTTCTTTGTGTATATTAAAAGCATTTTATGATGTCGTAATTCTTCCATGTCTGCCCGAGACAGCATGTTGGGATGTTATTTGTCAAGAGTTTTCAGTTTCTCAAACGATATGAATATAACCGACGTTTCTCGGCATCGTGAACTGAAAATGAAAAATAGTGACCACACTAGCATATTTAACTAGTACTGAGGGATACTCATGGTTATACTTCATATTCAATGAATTTACATATCATATCAAGAATATTACATATTCTTTCTTTCCAAATTTACTACGGTATGTTGCTGTATATTTTACAAAACTTTGGTGTGTGCTTACTCATCTATTCTGGTTGGTATGACTCAATAAAATATGCTGAGCAAAATTTTGACATAGTATTAGTATGCAAAGTATTCAAGTATGTAAATGCTACTGTTCAGCTGAATTTAGTCTCCAAGTTTCTGGTCCCATGGCAACACTCGTTGATGTTCTGAAATTGTTTGATTTTGATGATTTCTAAATTTTTAGCCTTGGATTGATATCAGACTCATTTCACATGTTTTTTGATTGCACTGCTCTGTTGGCGGGTCTTGCTGCATCAGTTGTCTCAAAGTGGAAGTCAAATGAACGGTTTTCTTATGGGTGAGTTGAAAAAGAAATCATATTTCATATTTTAAATAGATTTTTCAATATTTATACTCTCGATTCAATGAAAAGCCATATCATATATGTATATGACGCATGATGCAACCATGCTTTACTTGGATAGCGTGAGGTCACATGAAACCGCTCTGTACGAGGAGTTCAGCTTCCTTTACTCACATGCTATAATATTGAAGTTCAGGTGAAGCCATGATTCGAACCCTAAACCTCTCAGCTAGCATCGATGGCAAGCTCACGGTTTTACCCATTCGGCCCCCGGCGTGCTACAACATTTATCCATACAGCTGAAGGCTTTTTAGACTACACAATATCACAAATATGAAAATCAATTTGGTTGTTTAAAAACTGATATTATTAAATAATTAGCTTAGATTTCTTACATTTAGCAAACAAATATTATAGTTGTATTCATGCATTCATTTCACTGGTAGTTTCGTACAATCATACTCTTTTTCATTAGATACGTTCGTTCTGAAGTTCTAGCAGGCTTCATCAATGCATTGTTTCTACTCTTCATAGCATTTTTCATCTTTTCTGAAGCGATCGAGGTAATGGGTTTTTAAGATGTGTTAATATATTCTGCTTTGTAAAAGTGAGGTTTGGAGTGATTTATCATAGCATAAATCCTGAAAAATACCAAGTAGGAATGAGATATAATGTATTATCTTAATTGAAATAAAACAGTAGTCAATGTAGTTCATTTCCAAACTGTAATATGTACAGGTTCTGGGAGAAAATATTTAACTTTGGTTTGGTTTAATTGCTTTTTATTTTGTGTACATTTCCCTAGACTTTGAATTGAAGATTTTTCCTTACTAATATGAAATATTGATGGCAGCGACTGGTTGAACCCCCTGAGGTAAAGCATGAACGTTTACTTCTTGTCTCTGTACTGGGATTCTTGGTCAACATGGTTGGAATATTTGTCTTCCATGGACATGGTCACCACGGCCATTCACATGGAGGACATGATCATGGACATTCACATGGTGGACATAGTCATGGACATTCACATGGTAATTTGTATTTGTCTTCTGGGGTATCAGATGATAAAAAAAAATTAACAATGACATTTATGATTATTTAAATACATGGCTAATGGTTAAGTGTAAGGAGACATTTTACTTTTTCGTAAATGGTAATTGGTTTTATTTTGAATAAAGATCACGGTCACAGCCACGGACACGATCATGGGCACGACCACGGACACGATCATGGGCACGACCACGGACACGATCATGGGCACGGACACGATCATGGGCACGATCATGGGCACGATCATGGGCATGACCACGGACACGGTCATGGGGACCACCACCATCATGAACATTCCCCTGAATCCTCCCAACACCAAATATTACACAGTAAGTATCATGTTCTCACAGCTATTCAATAGAATTCGAAATATGAAAAATAAGATATCACTCACTGTATAACTGATATTTGAAATCTGAATTTTAATCAAATCTTGTTTTTAGGCGTCTTTCTTCACATTATGGCTGACACTCTTGGCAGTGTGGGAGTCATTGTATCTGCACTTCTTGTGAAGTATTTCGGTTTGATGATTGCCGACCCTATCTGTTCTATGATGATCTCAATATTGATCGCAATCAGTGTTGTGCCGCTACTTCAAGAGTCAGTTGGTGTCCTCATGCAGCGGACTCCTGTGTCTCTGGATCACCAACTTCCTGGTTGCTATCAGAAGGTAATGTGACTGAAATCTTGCTAATCCATAATTGCATATCCAGTGTTTCATTTCATCCATGAAGTTAGTGTTGAGTTCATGCAGAGTTATCCAAACTATATTTTATCTCTTTTAAGGTTATGCAACTCGAAGGTGTGTACAGGATCAACGAGCCACGCTTTTGGACGCTATGCAGTGATGTGTATGTGGGAACGATAAAGATTCAAATAGCTGCCAATGCGAATCCACGATATGTATTAAGTCAAGCACATTCCATTTTTGCTCAGGTAATTTACAATGTACTTGCCAGACATAATATTCCGATCAATATATTTTGCTACATATTGGCTCGATATGATTTTCTGTCTGGTCCATGATAAGCCAATGTTTTACTGAAGCAAGAAATATTGGGCAAAAGAATATAGGTCAATTATGTTATAATTTATTTCCAGATCGGAGTGAGGCAACTCTACGTTCAAATAGACTTCACAGCAGTTTGACAAAGGCAACGTGTAATGCGACAAGCATGCGGTAATTTGGATTGTAACAAACTTGGTTATTTATATTTAGGCATTATATATGTTTTGCGGTGTGTACAAATTGATCTGGTGTCAATGGTACTCTCCAGCAAGACAATCTGAAGCTGTAATATCCTGAGATCAAGATACTTTGATTTCATTCCATACTTCATATAATATTCAAAATATTTCACTTCTGCTGCATATCTCTATCAAAAAGGAGACTTCATGCTGGAAGCCATCAAATGAAACAGGACAGCTAGTGCCCTAGTCCAATTGCCTTTTACACAATCAATGTTATTGCTGCTTATTTTCCTACCCATGTAAGTTTATCTCTGTACATTGTGTACAGCAATGATCGTATCATATTCTTACAAAATCCGGCTCAAGTTTATCAAAAAATTTTAATTAATGTCCAAAAAATTCAAATTCGAAATCACATATTGTTTACCAAGTTGATGAAGCAAAAAATGAAGTATTTTGGATACAAATTACTCTTGACACAATGTTGTCTTCCAGAGGATTCCAAGATAATATTAATATCACATTATGGATTTCTTTACATTATTTTCCTGACCGTAGTATGCTGATATGATACATGACAAGTAGCATCAGAATA
>JAUELA010071079.1:0-10362 GCA_031471845.1 Boltenia villosa | reverse complement strand
CTGTCTGTCTGTCTGTCTGTCTGTCTGTCTGTCTGTCTGTCTGTCTGTCTGTCTGTCTGTCTGTCTGTCTGTCTGTCTGTCGCCGCACGAAATTATTCGTAAATCAGTAAAATCACAATACAGACAGAATAAAACAAGTAGCCTATATATTATATATTTGTAAATAGCGGTATAGTTTTAACTGCCTAACTGCTGAAATAAAAACAAACTTGTTAAAATCCGTCTGCGAATTAATATATTCTTTGATCTGGATGTTTCGACCGAGCGAATACTTTCCATGGAATGGCATTGTTAAGGCTGAAATACACGTATGCGGTGAACTCACGCGTTTTTTTGTTTGTCTTAATATCGCCGCGCGTAATTCGATTCCATACGGATCCGCGCGGCTATGTCAAAACAAACCAAAAACGCGTGAGTTTGCCGCGTACGTGTAGTTGGGCCTTTACAGCTTCAATAGTTTATAATATCAAGAAATGAAATTTTGGAAATTGTTGTATTTGTGAAAATTTTACTTGGAATGTACAATACAACGCCATTTACTAACGCATAAAACTGACCACTTAAGTTGTAGCAGAGGATGTCATATAAAATCTCTTTCCGCAAATACTCATTTAGTTTTATTTTCATTATAATTATACGCCCGCCATTACTCTGGATGGAATACACGTACGCGGTAAACGCACGCGTTATTTGGTTTGTTTCATTACACGCGCGCGGATACGTATGGAATCGAATTACGCGCGGCTATATCAGAACAAACCAAAAACGCGTGAGTTTACCGCGTACGTGTATTTTAGCCTTAATTCCAACGATGTTTTAGTGTTTATATTGTTAGAAAACAATTAAAATACTTCACCGAAGTCGTAGGATGTTAAGTGCTTCATGAGCAAATAAATGATATTTTTTTTCAAAATCACTGTGAAAAAAATGGTTCAAAACCACCACAGTACCCTCACATAGAGTAATACGAAAATTTATAATTATTGCATTGTGCGTATGTGTAACGCTTAGATCTTTCTCTCTGTCTGCACGGGTACTAGTTACAAGTAACACAAATAGAATCGTGTTACCTACTATTGGTTGAACTGAAACTTAGTGTCCGTTTATGTCGGTCCTGGGCCGGTAGCATATGGTATAAAAATGCACCATATTAAATGACATCACAAATCACGTTTTTAACTTCTTACTCTTGCTATTATGTTAATCCAGTCTTACTCACGCCCAGCCTTCAAAATATTTGCACTCGGATTTTTTTCACTATTTTCCATCGAATTAAACTGTTATCTTCGTACATGCCGCCCAATGTACTACATAGCCTAAATTGACCCTAGATGTCGATGGCTTTAACATCCCTTAAAACAGGGTCGTCCAACCCGTGGCCCGCGGGCCACATGTGGCCCGCGGAAAGGTTCCGAGTGGCCCGCGCGGTATTTTACGAAATGACGTATACTGAACTTAATCGCCCTACGTAATTTAGGATGAACTTGCATTCCGCGAAATTTGCATTTATTGTTTGCTTTCAAACATTGTCTTGTGCAGGGGCACAGCTGCACAATCTTTCGCTAAATTGTCGGCCGCATTACAGATTATATTTTACGAACGGCTGCCAGTGATTGTTCAAGTTATTGTTATAGCGTCACAATCCACATTGTTGCGCACCACATGTTTCAAGATTAAAATTTTGGTGAGAGGGTTTTGTTCGTTTTTTACTCAACCTGTAGTCAGTGTAGTGAAAACTAGAACATAACTTCCATGTCAAGTGGCCCGCGCAATCATTCGTAAACCGTATGTGGCCCTTCGGCTAAAAAGGTTGGACACCCCTGCCTTAAAACAACAACAACAGATTTTCAAGATATTGTCTTATCTTGTTGTTTATTTATAACATCCTCCGATCCTTAAATGGCTTCCTGCATCTCATTCAAAAGAAATCGAAACTTCATTAGGTTACGGATTATTGCAATATAATCATTTCCTCTTTCACAACTGAATATTATTGTTCGGAACAGAAGCGCTTATTTAGTTTGTTGGATGAATAACCCTTTCTCCCTCCAATCGATACAAAACACTCAGCTACCACTGGATTTTTTTAATAGGACATCCAACTGAAGTTGGTGCGAAGTTCTACATCAATTCGCCAACAACAAGCCGAGATCAAGCGTCACGGACAGGAACGTCTTTTACAAAACGAGAAAGTAAGAATGACGAATCAACAGAAACATACAAATCGCAGATCCCACCAACCATCGGTTCAACTACATCTCCGACCTTTGACAGCGCAACAGAAAAATTCTCAGAAATGGAACTACAAGAACGAGAATCAGGAGTGAATGCAATTGATGCAGCAATTCGCAAGAACCTTCGACAATCCGTAACAACAGGTAAAAGATATAAATATATACTTGATTATATATATATTCAATGTACTCAAGAATGAACACATGATTATGCAAGTCATACGACCTATGCGAGGGTAAACAAACCAATTACCTTTAGTCACTGCTTCTGATAAAAGGCGAACAATGTATGGATGATTTAAAGTATCGAACCGGGAAGATATTCCAAATGTACCCCGCCCCCTAATTGAAGATACCATGAAATCGATTTGAGATTGCCTCCGATGTTCACATTATTCCCTGTTCTGATTTACCTCAAATGAGAATTCAAATTCCATCGGCTTATAAGCGGCAGACATCACCATGCCGCTAACAACATGTTGCTGGGTTCCTAACCCCAATTTAATTGTTTATCATGTCGTTATCACATCTAGACTAGTGCCCCTTTCACACTACGGTAGAATTAACGAGAACTTTTTTCTTTTCTACATAGTAAAACAACGTAACAACGTAAATGCTTATTTTCAACGGTAGTTCTACTTTGCAAATCAGCATCTGCGTAGTTTTATTTTGTAAATATGCAATTCTTCGTCATTTCTACCGCAGATCTACCGTAGTGTGAAAGGGGCGTGATTGTCAGGGATAGAATGGCAAATGCTTTATTGTCGCGTGTTCAAAGGTCACTGAAACATCAGGGAGGGGTGATGTGGAATAGCTAACACCGAGATTCTTTTTAGGTAATTTATTAATTACCATTCTAATGTAGTCGGATAAAGCGCAAACATACAGAGCAACGGTTCCCTACTTTTTCTATGCTCCGCACTCCTAGGAAATGTTTAAATAAATATCGGACCCCCCTTTAAAAGTCATATCGCATTTGAAGATGAAAAGTTCAATTTCAATTTTCCGCTTGACTCAGTGCAGAGTGTAAAAAGTTCAATTAGAGAAATTGAAAACTATCGAAATAAATCCCAATTATGGACATAAATATCAAAATTTGACGGTAAAATTGGACTGAAATTTTTACACTATAAAATATGTTTTAAAAAGACGGAAATAGATTCTAATCTCAACTTTTTAAATTTTGTAAAAATGTACTACATGCGGTCATTGATAGCAATTGCAAGTAGTAGGCGTGCGAAATATTTTGTACGTTGCTCAAAATTATACCGAAATTTTTGTACATAACTTATGGTTTATAGTCAACAGTTTTGAAAACAATGTTATAAAGATTGCATCGATATTTCTTGTTGTGCAAATATAATAACATGAATTAACTTTAAATTACAAAAAATATTTAATTTAACTTTGGTTTCAAACTTAAGTCGCAAACCTATATTCAAATGAGCATAAGTAAAATTATAAAATTCATATTGCGCTTAATAGAATGAAGGTATTTTTAAGAGTAAATTCATAATTTTATTCTATAACGCTATTTTAATATAGTATACATCTGCACTCTTTGTCGCAACCCCTGAAATGCCATCTCGCACCCACTGAGGGTGTGGGCACACCAGGTTTGGAACCCTCATCTAGAATGTGCCCTACTTTATTTCGTCATTTTTAAATGCCTACTTTTACTTATTTTTGCTTGTATCTTTTCAGTCGAAATAATCGGTCCGCATGGGGGAGCCATTGATCTCTATCGATCTAAGCTGACGTTGCTTCCAGCTGCTTTGGAAGAAGAAACTCCTGTGTCACTCACAGTTGACACAAAAGTAGAACACACGGAAGACGATTTCCTTCCTCTCACACCAACAATCGGCATCAGTATTTCAGGCGCTGAATTGAAAAAAACAGCAACAATTGAGTTACCAACATATTACAACCTCGATGATAAATCGGTTGTGAGAGTGTTGGAGAAGAAAAGAAACAGTGGCATATGGAAGCAGATTCCTGAAGAATTCGTAGAGTGTGGTGTCCAGATTATTAAAGTCAAAGTTTCACATTTTTGCTGGTACAAAGCAATATTTAGAGGCCCACCACCATCGATGACACTTCAAAACTACTTATTCTACAAAACATCTAATGCAGAGTTCATAGTTTTAACATGCATCAACAATGAAAAGATTGCAACAGATTGCACTGAAGCTCTGAAAAACGAAGGTTATCGAAGTGCATTGAAACTTCCAGAAATTATTACTGCGGGAAAAGATAAATATGGTGAAGTTAAATTAGAGTTCATCCTCACATGTGATGATCCAACCGGGTTAACTTTCCAACCACCACCTCATATTTCTTCAGTAGAGTTTGGGAGTGATTTACGAGGCAAACAATATGATCAAATTCCTATCATACTCCGACCAATGCCCGCGTCTGGTACAGAAATTATGGATATCACCTACAGCATTCAAGAAGGAAAATCTCGTCCAAAGAAAATGTACCCTACCCTGACATGGAATGATGCTTCAACTTCAGAAAAAGATTTAACCGAATATACCAATAAAGTTGTCGTCAGAAACTCTGATGAGGAGGATTATAAATCTCACATTGGTAACGAAAATATCTATCAGATATCCAAGGATACTCTCAAAGGCAAGGTTCTCCTTATCAATAACAAATTCAAAGATAACAAGGATTGTAAAGAAAGAGTTGGATCTGAACGTGATGTCGAAAATATGCAGAAGCTCTGGAAGGGCCTAGGATTCTATGTAACCACCGAGCAAAACCTGGAAAAAGAGGAAATGTTGAAATGTATCAAAGCATTCGTAAAAGACATCGGTAAAGTCAGTGTCTGTGTGGTGATTATCATGTCACATGGAGGAGACAATGATCAAATCGAATGCGAGGACGGTGGATCTGTAGCATCATATAAAATTACTCGATTATTCGACAGGTGTCCTTCCCTCAAAGGAGTCCCAAAACTCTTCTTTTTTCAATGCTGCAGAGGTTCAGAAGTTTATGACGGTATTGCTGAACAAGATGCAAATCATCCTCCACGTCGTGATGAACTGAAAATATATGCATGCAAAGCAGGATTCTCAAGCTTTCGACACCCAACTGAGGGATCCTGGTTCATCAATGCCGTCACAACAGTATTTATGAATCACTCTCATGACTCTGATGTACTGACCATGCTTACCAAGGTGAGAAGGGCAATTTCAGAGAAAATAACTACTGAAGGTGAAAAACGGCAGTGTGTCGTGATTGACAGTCTACAGAAGAAGCTGTTTCTTCTGAATACCTCAGAAACGGAACTACAGGAACGAAACTCAGAAATGAGTGCAATCGACAAGAACTTTCAACAATCCGTAACAACAGGTAAAAGATATGAAGATGTACTTGATTATATATATATATATATATATATACAATGTACTTGGGGATGAGGCCACTTTATTTGTGGCGCATGCTGCAACTACCGCAATTAAGCTCAATCATAATTGAAGTTAAAACACCATATAAAAACGTTGACAAGCTGAGTCTGCATAATATATTAACAAATTATTTAATTAATATAACATATGGTCTTATTTTAGAAGCTAAATGGCGTGAAGGTGCTCGCATACCATTATGGAACTCCGTTCTCTCGCGGGTTCTGATTTTTTCCGACTCATTCCGTGTAAAACGTTTTTCTCCTAACTATATTGGGCTTTAGACCATCTCTGTCAAGAGAGGAAATTCGAACATAGTACATGACCATTTGTTTCAGAGTATGTCAAAATCAATTAAGCATGAAAACATTGCTAGTGGAACAATATTTTTTTAAATTACCGCCCGATGCCTACTAATTTTGAAATGTTTAATTCAATTTAAAGTCTGTTGTTCGGGCTCATTATTATGAATAGTGCTTCCGCTAGTGGTCGACCGAGGGTTGCTATAAACAGATTTTCAAGATATTGTCCGATCTTCAAGCTCAAAAATAACCAAGGGCATGTTGTCTATTTATAACATCCTTCGATCCTTAAATGTCTTCCCTCTCCCCCTCCCATCGATACAATGTATTTTTCGTTATAGGACATCCAACGGAAGTTGGTGCGGAGTCGGACATAAATTCGCCAACGTCTTTTAGAGAACAACAAACCGAGAATGACGTCATCACATCAACAGAAACATGCATCGGTTCAACCTCACATCTGACTTTTGTCAGCGCAACAGAGAATTCCTCAGAAATGAAACTGCAGGAACGAGACTCAAGAGTGAATTCAATGGATGCAGCAATTTGCAACAACCTTCGACAATCCGTAACAACAGGTAAAGACATACTTCATTATATATAAATATATACAGGGCTGCACAGGGGGGGTGGTGCTCCTGCCAATTTTTATTCTTCATAAAAAAAGTGCCATTTTCAAAATAAAACTAAATATTGGACAAAATTGGGAGGATTCGGTACGAAGATAAAATAGGACAAAGAATATTTACACATTTATGTTGGTAAATTAATTACGGGTTCAAAGTCAACAAAAATACATCTGTAGTGCACAAAAATTTATTAGAAATTGTAATTCCATATTTACCCCCGCCCCTCTCTGAGGATACTGGGAAATCGATTTGAGATTCCCTCTCATATTATTCCCTTTAATACAAAAAATTAACATTGGTAGCAAACTTAAGTTGAAACCATATTTAAATCTACATTTGAAACGCCCTTCTGGTGATAAAAACGCTCTAATTGACTCATTTTTCAGGGGTCAGCTCTAATTGACTTACCTTACACGCCTTTGATAATAATTTAGTAGTAGATTATCGTTTATCGCTGGAGGTAACTGTCTCTAAATGATTAATATCCTGCAGTGCTATACGTTATTTCACCATTTTTAAATGCCTCTTTTCCTCATTTTTGCTTGTATCTTTTTCAGTCGATATCATCGGTCCGCATGGGGGAGCCATTGATCTCTATCGATCTAAGCTGACGTTGCTTCCAGCTGCTTTGGAAGAAGAAACCCCTGTGTCACTCACAGTTGACACAAAATTAGAACACACGGAAGACGATTTCCTTCCTCTCACACCAACAATCGGCATCAGTATTTCAGGCGCTGAATTAAAACAACCAGCAACAATTGAATTACCAACATATTACAACCTCGATGATAAATCGGTTGTGAAAGTGTTGGAGAAGAAAAGAAACAGCGACATATGGAAGCAGATTCCTGAAGAATTCGTAGAATGTGGTGTCCAGATTATTACAGTCAAAGTTTCACATTTTTGCTGGTATAAGGCAATACTGAAGTGGCTATTTACTAAATCGATAACGCTTCAAAACTACTTATTCTACAAAACATCGGAACGATCATTCCAGCACCTGACATGTCTGAGAAATCCAAAGATCGTAAAAGATTGTACAGAACCTTTTATTAAAGAAGGTTATCAGAATGCATTGAAGCTTCCACAAAACAATACCTTGAAGACTGATCAAGAATTGAAGTTCACTTTTGTTTGCGAGGAACCAACTAGTTCAAAATTCACGCCATCTGAGAAAAGTTTAATCAATATCGAAAATCTACTTAATAATCAACATGATCTAACACCAATCAATCTGATACCACTTCCGAGTGAAGGGACAATCCTTACAATCAAGTACTCCCACCAAATTGGTCAAGAAATTCCAGAGGAGAAGTGCTTGTGCTTCGAATGGATCAACAAGAATGTAAGCAGACCAGAGATGGATTTGACAGAAGATGTTCCAGAAATTGTTGTCACAAATACCCTTGAAGAGGATTATAGAAACCATATTGGTGACAACGATATTTATCAGATATCCCAGCATATTACCAAAGGCAAAGTTCTCCTCATCAATAACAAATTCGAGAACAAAGAGAAGTTTAAAAGAGTTGGATCTGAACGTGATGTGGAAAATATGCAGAAGCTCTGGGAGGATTTGGGATTCCGAGTTATCACGAAGCAAAACCTAGGAAGAGATGGGATGTTGGAATGTATCGAAGCATTCATCGAAGATATCGGCAGCGTCAGTGTATGTGTGGTGATTATCATGTCACATGGAGGAGAGGGTGATCAAATTGCATGCGAGGGAGGTGGAACTGTCGCAGCATCTACAATTACTCAACTATTCGACGGGTGTCGTTCTCTCGGAGGAGTACCAAAACTCTTCTTCTTTCAATGCTGCAGAGGTACAAAAATTGCTGGTGGTCATGATGTACAAGATCATCCTCCACGTCGTGATGAACTGAAAATATATGCATGCAAACCAGGATTCGTATCCTATCTAAACACGGTTAAGGGATCCTGGCTCATCAATGCCGTAACCACAGTGTTTATGAATGACTCTCATGACTCTGATGTACTGACCATGCTTAACAAGGTGAAAAGGGCAATTTCAGAGAAAATAACTAGAGATGGTGGAACACAGATGAGTGACGTAGATGAATCTCTGCAGAAGAAACTCTTTCTATTCCCAGGATGGCCAGGACCAGTCAACATCTAGGAAAGAAAGATGAAGACAATGGTGTTCAAAGAGTGAACTTAATAAACAACTGGGCTCTAAAATCTCTTTAACTGATTGAAAATCGAGATTTTCATTTCATTTCCATTCAAAACTTCCAAAAAAATTTCCTCTTTCAATGCGACAGAGGTTTTAATGATGGATGAATAACTAGAAAAAGAAGAATCGAAGTCAACGATCATCGAATCACGTTTTCCAAAAGTACAAGCTAATTAGAATCAAATTCCTTTAGTCCCGATGGTGATGCTGGAGTGTTTGCAAAAGAAGAATTTCTGCCGTATAGACCATTAATACGTCACAAATAAATTTTCTGGCCTTCCCTTCATTAAGTGCTAAATTTTCCCGTTTCCTACTTTTAGAATTGCCCGCCATTGATGACAAAATGCTTACACTTCATCTGTCAATGCCCTTTTGAAATTTTGAAAAATACTAGACCGCCTTTGTCTTATTGCATCTCCCACTCGGAGTTTGAAGAATTTAAGAATTGAAAAAGTGACGTCACCCGATATAACCGTTTTGCTGAATTTATTTTCCAACCAGCTATATACATTTTAGTAGTGTGTTTATGATACTCTCATTATCAAGTTTTATTGTTAACAGTAGCTCTAGTAATCGTTGTATACATTCATTAATTGTATCAATAAAGTGCATCGAAGCATAACAGGTTCAACTCAGTGACACGATTGAGGAGAAAATACTCACTAACTGCCACATGAGGAAAAATCTTACGTATCCAATATAGCCAGCCTACTTACAATATACGGAGGTCATTTGAAATCGATGAATCCCGGACATTTAGCCAACGGACATTTGACTAATGGACGTTTAGCCAACGTACATTTTGCCAATAGTTGCAGAAGTGGACATTTAGCCAACATTTTTTTTTTCGATTTTTTTTTTCCGAAAATTTTTTTTTTTTTTTCGAAAAAAAATTCTTGGAAAAAAAATCGAAATTTTTATTTTTCGATTATTTGTTACAAAAATTAAACCTAACCATCCTAACCCTGAAGCTACCACTACCCAACCCTTACCCTAACTATTACCCTGAAGCCTAACTCTAAACCTAAGATATAATTTTTGATTTAAAAATATATATATACTCGTTGGCTTAATGTCCACCACTCCACCACTGCAAATATTGGCTAAATGTCCGGATACCGAAATCGTTACACCGGGGTGCTAACAAAGCATACAGCGGCCTAATTTATTGTGATAATCTCACTTTTAAATACTTCACCATCATTATTGACGGGTGTTTCGAAAGTGGCTATGTTAAGTTACACTTCTTTTTTATATTAGCGTCTCATAGCAATCCTAATGTACAGAAGGTGTGGGGATACAGGAATCAGATTAAATCGTAATTTACAACTAACCCTTACCTCAAACCTGACCCTCACTCTAACACTTACGCTTACCCTGAGATATAATTTTTGTATGTTGGCAAAATGTCCGCCGGCTTCGATGCCCGTCTTCCCGCATCTTCCGTAAATAGGATTGCTGATTTCCCGCTCTCCCACACCATCCGTAAATTAGTTATGACTGTAAATATCAGAGTCTCTATATTACTAGTCTGGAAGCACTATCTGAACCTGTTGTTAGCAGCGCCACCGAGTGGTGACATACTAC
>JAUELA010070969.1:0-10536 GCA_031471845.1 Boltenia villosa | reverse complement strand
TGGGATGATTTGAAAAAGCTATCTTCTGCAATCTGTCCGAAACTCAGGAAATTCAAAACTGATTTTATTGGGAGACTACGATCTGACGTCCCTAGTACAAGGGCGGTGAGTAGAATGTAGACCCCGTCCCCCGTTGAAAGGGGGGACTTTTCAATTGCTAGAGATGGGGTCAAGTTGAGGCCGCTGAAGATTGACGCCATCGCAGAGCTAGAAATAAATAAAGATTTGTTTGTTTCATAATAGAATGTCGATATGTGCTCCTAGAGAAACATACATACCAACAACACAAGCAACACACATACATACAAACACACATATCGACATACTAATGGACATACATACCAACAACACAGAAAATGCACACACATAAATATCAACAAACACGTACCAACAACACACATATCGACATACATACTAACAACACAGCAAATGCACACACATACAAACATACATATCAACATACTAGTGACAAACATACCAACAACACAACAAGCGTACAAACATATAACACAAATATCGACATACTAATAGACATACATACCAACAACACAGCAAATGCACGCACATACAATCATACTTATCAACAAACACATACCAACAATACAAGCAACACACATACATACAAACACATATCAACATACTAATCAACATGCATACCAACACCACAGCAAATGCACACACATACAAACAAACACATATCAACAACACTACAAACACACAAACATAAAACACAAATTACAACACAACAAACACAATACAAACACACATGTCAACATACACACATACCAACAAGACAGCAAATGCACAAACATACCAACAACACGGCAAATGCATAAACATAACAACAAACACATACCAACATCACAAGCAACACACATATCAACATGCTAACCGACACACATATCAACATATAAACAAGCACACTCCAATAAGACATCCAATACTTACACACACTGACCGACATACTATCCAACACTAACACATGACAGCAGTAACACATATCAAGCAACACATACCAACACCAACACTACCAACAAAACACACTCACACTTCTTACCTGTTGCACATTGTCAAGCACGACAGCAATGTATGCATTGTATCATCATCTCTCAAAACATCTTCTGCAACTGTTCGGAGGTTTTTTCCTGTGAAGTCGTTCAGATCGTTTGAGGAGTTTTGAGGAATATATTCGGTTTCAATCTAAATCAGAAAAAATAACTTAAATCATTGATTTCTATCCTAGATACATTCGAACCATGTCTATTTTTAATTTAATTTTCAGTGCCGCAAGTTTTTCGATAGTAATGCCTACGGGGCCGACATTTTTTTTTCAGCGTTTTTGACTGCCTAATAAACAACAATAATAGACATGGTCTTGTTCGTACACAATTATATTTTTTTATTTCGTAAGGTTTCGGTAGATTTTCATATCTAGCTTCTTCAGACGAAGCATAATAAATGACTTAATAACAAGAATGATATGATAATAAATAATAAACAACCTTCGGACAAACATACACAAATGAAATTTTACACACTATTTATTTACACTTCTAGCATTTGAAATTTAGTCTACAATAAGTCCTCAGTATTCCCCAAAGCAGGGAGTAATGCAGAGTGTGACATGGTACTCTTTGCAATAATATGTCGTATCCTTTCACTCTCTTTGACTAGAGAACCTCACTCGCGCATGCGAACGTACAGAAACGTGATAATAGTAGTTGATAAGTGGCTATGTACCCATTGACTGGAATTTGTGTTTTTGTATACATACGTCATGAAGCACCCAACCGTAAACTACAAAAATCGTATGTACCCATCTTAAAGCAGCAGAAAGTGTTGAAAAGTTATAATAGCAGGACGATAAAACATTTGCATAGTAACATATTGGGTACCAAGGGGACCAGAGGTTTCATCCATGCTTTTTTCAAGGTAGGACGTTTCGACCACACGAGGATGGTTAGAATAAGGGGCTTGATTTTGGGTCGTTTTCAAAGTGCCCGAAATGTCTTAGAAGAAATGTCCTGGACCAGGGGTGGCCAACAAGTAAATCGCTCGACCGGGAAGGTTTGTTGTGTTGTATGGAAAATGCATTCAATCGCGAGTTTTTCAATTTTGTTTCGCTAGGCTATAGCGAAAATTCACTACCAAGGTTAGTGGAGTCATTTTAATCGTAGTCGATCGCAAGGAGATTTCGAAGTCAACCACAACCAGAGACAAGTTGGCCAGTGGCCACCCCTGTCCTAGAAGAATCTCAAACGCTCATACATGATTTATTAGGCAAGATATTATTAAAGAATAAAATGTCTTTTCTTCTCCAACCAATCACTTATTCCTTGACTACTTGGGTCGGAGTCAGAGTCGAGAAAAATTTACCGACTCCGACTCCTGATATGTTGCAACTGTATAGTAATGTATACCGAATAATTCTGGAAAATTTTAATTCAAATTCAAAATTTCAAATAGAACAGAAATCTATATTTTAAATTATATATGTTAATTTAAATGTTATATTAATTCATGTCAGCACTTGACAGTAAGCGAATTTACATGCGCCGCACTCCGATAGAACGTCACCCCATAGACGCCGCAATAAGATTGCTCAAGCGTGTCGTAAACAACTCTCCCGCTGTGTCACGTTTCGGTCTATTAACTCAATCGGGAATTTTAATCAAATCTGACCACCCGCTCGTACAAGGTAGGGCGTGAGCCAGCCAGATTCGTGTATGATATTCGCTTGCGTGACTTAACTTTTCTTTGTTTTAATTAATCATAATAATTAATCATTCTGTGCGCTAGCACGGGTGACAGAATAAAAATAAATTGGCGAAAAGATTCGACTACGTTTTCTTCTATATTCTTGTTTTGACAAAAATTTAACGCTTGTGGTATATCGAGTTGTCTAATCACAATATAAAAATTCTGTAATAAAAATAACTTTTAGAATTTATTCATAATATATTTCAACATTTCATGAGGTATTAAGTGAATGCACCTTGTATTCAAGACAATCTGAAAACTCAACAAGTTGAAATATTATAGCTTAAAAAGTTGTTGTTTAATAACAGATATTTTATGAGATTTAAAATCGTTCACCGTTAATATATAGGCCAACACCAAAGATCTGAAAGTGAATATTATATTTCCTAATCTCAATAGTTACGGTAAAATAGCGCACCAAAGCTTAAAACAAAGAAAAGTTAAGTCACGCAAGCGAATATCATACACGAATCCCGCTTTCTGGCTAGCCCTACCTCGTACGGGCGCCGAGCGGGTGGTCAGATTTGATTAAAATTCCCGATTGAGTTAATAGACCGAAACGTGACGCAGCGAGAGAGTTGTTTACGACACGCTTGAGCATCTTATCGCGGCGTCTATCAGGTGACGTTCTATCGGAGTGCGGCGCATGTAAATTCGCTTACTCATGCATTATCAAGCATTTTGTACAAGTAAGTTTAAAATCTTATTTGCGTCTATCATTTTTTAAAGACTACTTTGTACCACTGCATTACTTTTTATTAATCATCTCCAAATATGTATTATTTTTGGTGATATTTGGCAAACTTACATAAAAAACACCAACAATCGATATCATTAAGATTAGGGAAAGGATATTTATATGTGTAAAATCATAATGTACCTCATACGTTTACGTTGTTGTTGTTAAAACCACGCCTAATTGGTAATTTTTGGAGAGAATCGTTTTCCTATTTTCGTAATTTCGCATTATGGTGATTTACTGCATATACATCGCGAAAGAAAATATCTGTCATTTCGACCCTGTTCGTGCAGAAACGTGCTGAAAACATTTAACTTCACCACCTTTAATTTATTGACCATTCCTTTTCCTTTTACTTGCTTCGATATGGTTTCATTACAAATGTTATCATGATTCCAAGAAGTGAATCTATCTACCAAAGAGAGTTTAGGGCTGATAGGAAGTTTCTTATTTAGCAAGTTAAATTCATTACACTTCTGACGCTATTGTATAGTTGCGAGAGTTTAGAGTCGAGTTCCATGTCAACAAATTACGTAGTAGGAAGTATTTGAGACGAGCTGATAAGCACGGAGCTGCATGGGTTGATACGGGATGCAAGGTACATATTCACACTGATCTGACAAACTGTCACACACTACATAGCCTAAATGACCTTAGATGTCGATGGCTTTAACACCTCTTAATAACGGACGCAGGTTTTATGACAAAAGATAGAGGACATATCCGGGAAAATCAGGACGGATGGTTGCCCTAGTATAGCGTATAGCACCCAGTTGTGTGACGTCATAATATAATGACGTCATGAGTTTACAAGATATACGTAGGTTGTTTGAGTTACAATGATCACAAACTAGTGAAACATACATACGAAAAAACTAATAAACTACGGCAGGTATAGACGGTTTAAGGTTATTCGCCTATTAAGGTTATTATCATTGCATAATTTATATGCTAACAAGTATTTCAAGTACGAATCTACCACGGTTGGAAACCGCTGTATGGGTGTGAGATAAATCACCTTAGGTAGCGTTGGTACGTTGCTTGGGATGGGCCTAGATCTAGAACAATGTTTTTTGACAATTTTTTTTTTTTTAAACGAATATATATTAGCCATTTAACACGATCAGGATACCATCGCCTTTTTGTCGAAACTTTTCACAAACTGAGTCTAGATAGCGTAGTCACCACGTCTACGTCACTTGGCAGACCTCTTATTTCTCGGTTATTCCCAGTAAGCCACAAAAGAGAATGTGGAAAAATGAGGAAGTGTAGGGTTAATCCAACCCTAACCATAAACCTTGAGCTTCCTTATTTGTCTGCATGAAAGTTTCCTCACTCCGACCTTATGAGTTCTTTCACTTCAAAAATAAATAACTGTCTTATTTTTCTTCAGATGGCGATCGTTGCTGTGTAACGGTTTGTGCAATAGTGCATGCTTCGAGATGCAGAACCATACAGAGTCTTGTAGCAGAGGTGAATTTTGTAATAAATCGATCCAAACTGCGTTTTCTCCAGGAAGTAGTACATACACATCCATTCGGATGAAAACCCATTATAAAAATACTTTAAAGGAATTGTTATATATTTCCCAATTCCCCATACAACGTTCCGAGTGCTACCTGGGATAATGAGGTAGAAATGTACGATTTGCTACGCAATTTCAAATATTGTTCAATGAAAGTTTGTGAAAATATGCACATTTACCTACTTTCAAATATACTTTATTTATATACTATATTTCAGAACATGATATCGTCACTCACAGTTGCCAAAGGTAAATATTTTTGACTATCATTTCTTATTAATTACGAATATATATTGTTTGAAATTTCTTTCGAAAACAGTACGTGTGATTGGATCTGGCGTATAAACAATACATTTTTACAGAGCAAATTATATTGCTGGAAGAGCTAAAATTGGAAAAGGAAAAGCTACAAGAACAAATAACGGGTAAGTGATGATTTCATAATGTGAAATCATAGGGTATCTTGATTCTAAATCTCGCATATAGTTAAATTATTCAATTTTAATGATGTTGTTTGGTAAAATCCTGATTATTTTCCGCACACAATTACTTGATTTTAGTGAAAAGGGACAAAAATAAATGCATTCAAATTAAAACACAAAGTCCTGTGTAATATGTTGCACATCACCAGTTAACGGTACATTTTTCCATGTGAAATATATTGAACATCATCAATTCATAGGTTGATATAAACGTGTGTTGTCTGTTAAAACTTCAATATTATTCAATCTTTGGACGCACATTGATAAAAATGTACTAAATCAGTCTTCAAATAAAACATTTTCTTAAGTGATTTTCAATTGTTTATCTAGTTTATTCTCTTATTTCCTAATCCGCACAGCTACATATTTGTTTCGTGAATAAAGTTGTCTCATTTCATTCAGATATGGAAAAACAAATTGCAGATGTTCTGAACAATACGTGTCAAGAGGTCTCAACCAACCAAATACCGATTGAAATGGTAACTTCAGTGGACACTTCACCTCCATCAGTTTCAGAAAACATCACTGAAACAATTGCCACAATTTCGGAAATGGAGACCACAACTTCTATGCAAACACCGGAAAATGAAACCGCAAAATTTGGAATAACTTCAGAAAGTACTTCCTCAATTCTTGCAACTACTTCAGTTAGCGTGTCCACTACATTATTCCTTGCAACCTCTTCAGAAAGTACAACTTCAACATCATCCCCAACAGAAACTTTCGAAAGTGCAACCATAACCACGGGGACAACAATGGAGAGTGCAACAACAATATCGACAACAACCTCTGATAGTGCATCAACTACGGAAAGCGAAACATCAACACCAACACCAACTTTGGGAACAGAAACTGAAACATTAACAAGAACTTCAGTGAGCGTAGGCAAAGATCCTGGAACCACTGCACACGGCTCAACCACGACATTTGGAACAACCACAGAATATTCAACGCCATTACCTGCGACAACATCCGAAAACGCAACACCAACAACAAGTCCGAAAACTGCGAACACAACTTTGGAAGGAACAACATCAATAACTACAATGAATTCGGGCAGCGCAACATCAATACCTGAAGAAGACATAACCAAAGCCCTTGAACAAACATCTACATCACTTGAATCAACTTCAGAAAGCGCAGCAACATCATCTGCATCAATCTTAGAAGACAGAATCACAAAGCAGGATACAACTTCAGAAAGTGCAACAACAATTGGAGCAAACACAACGTCAAATCTGGCAATAACAGCTACAATAACTTCAGAAGACACAACCACAACACATGAAGTAACACCCGAGATCGCAACATCAATACCGGCTTCAGTAAATTCAACCACAACAACTTTAGAAGACACATCCACAACACTTGAAGCAACTTCAGAAAGCGCGGCCTCAACATTTGAAGCAACTTTAGAAGACACCACCACAACACAGGAGGCAACTTTAGAAAATGCAACAACAATATCGGCGAGAAGTTCAGAAAACGCAACCACAACATTTATAACAACTTTAGAAGACACTACCATAAAGCAGGATACAACTTCAGAAAGTGCAACCGAAGCAAGCACAACGTCAAATCTGGCAACCACATCCACAACAACTTTAGAAGACACATCCACAACACTTGAAGCAACTTCAGAAAGCGCGGCCTCAACATTTGAAGCAACTTTAGAAGACACCACCACAACACAGGAGGCAACTTTAGAAAATGCAACAACAATATCGGCGAGAAGTTCAGAAAACGCAACCACAACATTTATAACAACTTTAGAAGACACTACCATAAAGCAGGATACAACTTCAAAAAGTTCAACAACAATCGAAACAGGCACAACGTCAAATCTGGCAACAACAACAGCTATAATAACTTCAGAAGACGCAACCACAACACATGAAGTAACATCCGAGATCGCAACATCAACACCGGCAGCAACTTCAGTAAATGCAACCACGACATTGAAAACATTAGAAGGAAATTCTAACATCAGCGTAACATCAATACTGGCAAAAACTTTAGGAGACACATCTACAGCACATGAAGAAACATTAGAAAATGCAACCACAATGACTTCAGAAGATACGATCACAACATCTTTAGCAACTTTGGAACACACAACCACAACACTCGAAGCAACATCAGAAAGTGCAACAACAATTCAAGAAATCACAACGTCAAATCCTGCAACAACTTTGCAAAGCGGATCAACAACAACTATAATATCCTTTGAAGAAACAACCACAACACCTGGAGCAGTTTCTGAAATAGCAACATCAATAACGGCAACAATATCAGAAAGTGAAACCACAGCAACATTGGAAGTCACAACACTGGGTATAAATTCAGAAAGCTTAACATCAACATTGGCAACAACTGCAGAATACGCAACCACAACAACTTTAGAAGAAAATCCAAGTACAACAGCTACATTAACGTTAGAAGACACACCTACAACAGTTGAAGTAACTTCGGAAAGCGAGGACACCACCATAACACAGGATGAGACTTCACATGATTCAACCACAATATCTGCAACAACTTTAGAAGATACAGCCACAACATCTGTAACAACTTCAGAATACACAACCTTAACACTCGAAGCAACACCCAAAAGTGCAACAACAATTCAAGGAAGCACAACGTCAAATCCGGCAACAACTTTGGAAATCACAACAACTTCAGAAGACACAACTTCCGAGATCGCAACATCAATACTGGCAACAACTTCAGAAAGTGGAACCACAACAACTTTGGAAGTCACAAGCATAGCATTGGATGCAAATTCAGAGAGCGCAACCAAAACTTCAGAAAGCCAAGGATCATTACCGGCAACAACTTCAGAAAACGCAATCACAACTTTAGAAGACACTTCCATAACAATTGAAACAACTTCAGAAAGATCAACTTTTGAAAACTCAACATCTCAAACTGCAACTTTAGAAACAAAAACTGAAACATTGGCAACAACTTCGGAAAGCCTAACTCAAGAACCTGAAACTAGCACGACATATGAAACAACTACGGGTAGTGTAACGCCAGTACCTGCAACAACACCCGAATACGCAACACCTACAACAAATAATAAAACTGCAACCACAACATCTATAGAAATTTTGGATGACTCGACTGCAATAACATTGACAGCGACATCGGAGAGCCTACCTCCAATACTTGGAAGAACTTCAAATATCGCAGCCTCAATATCTCCCATAACTTCAGAACCCGCAACATTAGCACTAACAGCAAGCTCAGAAACTTATCAAAATGCAACCACAACATTTGTGACAACTTTAGAAGCTAGAACTACAACACTTGAGGCGACATCAGAAAGTGTAACGACAGCATTCAAAGGAAACAAATCTGCAACATTTGGATCAACTTCAAAAAGATCAGCTACAAATTCAGAAAGCGCAGCTACAACTTTTGAAAGCTCAACATCAATACCGAATACAACTTTAGAAGACCTAACTAAAACTTTTGAACAAAAATCAGAAAATGCGAGCACAACATCTACCTTAACGTTAGAAGAAACATCAACATTACTTGAAGCAACTTCAGAAAGCGTAGCCACAACATCTGCACTTGAGGCGACATCAGAAAGTGTAACGACAGCATTCAAAGGAAACAAATCTGCAACATTAGGATCAACTTCACAAAGATCAGCTACAACTTCCGAAAATACAATACCGACAACAACATCAAAAGACATAACTAACATCCTCGAACCTACTTCAGAAAATGCGACCACAACAGCTACATTAACGTCAGAAGAAACATCAACATTACTTGAAGCAAATTCAAAAAGCATAGCCACAACATCTGCACCAACCTCAGTTGATACTAAGAACACACAGGAAGTAACTTCAGAAAACGCAACATCAATACTGGCAGCAACTTTAGAAGATAAAACCGCAACACTCGAAGCAACATCAGAAAGTGCAACAACAACATTCGGCGGAGACTTCAATGAAAATGCAACCACATCATCTACATCAACTTCAAAAAGCGCAACATCAATTCTGGCAACAACTTTAGGAGACACATCTACAGCACATGAAGAAACAACATCTAACCGGGTCACAACTTTGGAAAGCACAACTATCATGACTTCAGAAGAAACAACCACAGCACATGAGGAAACTTCCAAGATCGAAACATCAGTACCGGCGGGCACTTCAGAAAGTACAACCACAACAAGTGTAGAATACACAACCACAACACTTGAATCAACTTCAGAAAGCGCGGACACAACTTCTGCTACAACTTTAGGAGCATCTTGTAACAATGTTTCTGTTACAGAGCAAATAATATTGCTGGAAAAGCAAAAATTGCAGCTGCAAGAACAAATAGCTAGTAAGTGGTGATACTATGATATAAAATCTACATCAGTGACTTAAATTGAAATGACTTGGAATATATTTAGGGTGTCTTGATTTTAAATCTCGGAAATAATTAAATTGTCCAAAATGAATGATGTTGTTTTGGTAAAATCCTGATTTTCTCCCACACAATCGTTAGAAGGTACAGCTCTAATGCATTTCAAATATGAGCGCAAAGTCCTGTGAAATATATTGAACACCATCAATTCAGAGGTAAATATTAACGTGTATTGTCGTTAAAACTTCCGTATTTTTCAATCCTTGATGGCACATTGATCAAAATGTCTTAGGTGTAAATTTGTGAGATATATTCAATTAAGGATCTTACGTGACTTCGAATTCATCATCCTCGTTCATTCTCCTATTTTGTAAACAAATTCATACTTTTGTGAACAAATTTTCATTCAGACTTGGAGATACAAATCACTGATCTTCAGAACAATACGTGCCAACAGGTCTCAACAAATCAAATACCGATTGAAATAGAATCTTCTGTGGGCACTTCATCTCCATAAATTTCAGGAAACGCTATCCGAACAATTACCACAACTTCAGAAATGGAGATCAGAATATATACAAAAATATCGGAAAATAAAATCATACCATTGACTATATTCTTCAGAAAGCGTTTCCACGACACCCTTATCTGTA
>JAUELA010070858.1:0-10545 GCA_031471845.1 Boltenia villosa | reverse complement strand
GTGAATAAAAT
Source organism: Boltenia villosa (assembly GCA_031471845.1). Lineage (NCBI taxonomy): Eukaryota > Metazoa > Chordata > Ascidiacea > Stolidobranchia > Pyuridae > Boltenia > Boltenia villosa. The sequence goes on along the minus strand of JAUELA010070858.1, from coordinate 10,534 downwards.
TTAATTTTGTAATTCTTGGTACATTATTTAATGTCTTATTTAATTTTTTATCATTTTTTTCATATTTTTATTTTGGTATTTTAATAATTTCTGGCATTTCATACCTTATCATGTCAAATCTAAAATCAACATGGTAATTCAATGCCTCTGCTAAGAGCCAACTTTTATATTAGGCCTAATTATTCAAAATACAGATGGACTCTCTTGTCAGCAATGGCTGCAAATAATATCAGTGCGGTGTGATCTCACACGTTTTGTGTACGAATGTATAATATGCATGAATTATTTAGCATTGTCAATGGCAAAAGGTCTGGGTATTGTTTTTTTAGAAAATAGACCCGCTTGGAAATTTGACACCTTTTTTGAGAGGAACAACAGAACCTACTTCAACTTCCTTCAATATTGAAATTAAACAATATTAAAACGACTATAAAATGAATTTTAGTTCCTCATAAGAATAAATTACAAATTATAGTCAATTACATTCTATTGCAGGTGAGCACGATGACAGAAGACAGTGATGTCGAGGTGTCTGTCTTTCGACGAGAAGTGACGACATTTGATGCAAACGACAGCGACGAGGACAGGAATTTCCCAAACAGTTTGCCCGTACGGAAGAATTGGAAAGATTCAAGCGATAAACAAGAAACTGTGACATTAGCTTCCGAAGGTAAAGCTGTAATCCAGTGGAGTTGTGGAGACGGAGTCGGAGCAAATTTGACAGGAGTCGGAGTCGGGAAAAAATGTACCGACTGTCCGACTCCTAATATGTTTCAACCGTTCGAACTGGTTCCGAATAATTCTTGAATATTTTTTCAAATTCAGACAGATTAATTTTCAACGTTTGAGCCTGTAACTTAGAGCCATAGCTTGTTGCAGTTGTATAGGCCTGATAAATCATGCAGCACTTGACACAGTTGACAGATCAGCATTACTTATTAGTTATTTATTACTATATTGAATAAAGGTGTCGGAGTCGGATGTTTGTAAATGGAGGAGTCGGAGTCGGAAATTTTATGTACTGACTCCACAGCCCTGCTAGAATCAATGACTGATCTAATTAAAATAAAAAATGGGGAGAAAGGCTCTAATTATGAAAGTTAGGGGATGATAGAAAAGAAGAGGACCACTGATCCATTATCGTAACTATTAATAAATAGTCCCAATGTCCAAATTCCAACTCATTATTTTTTCAGGTTATGGTAGTGCAACAAGCTCTTCCCCAACATCTGTCACATCATCAGCAACATCCAAATCAACATCTAACGAGGACAAGATTCTCACCGGATCTGGAAAAAATGAGGTCTCTACAGAATCAACCTCTCTACTTTTTCAACGTCTGCATAATCACTTGGAATCAAATGCAGTTCAAAATGACAAGAATGGTAAGAGAGCCACAGTATCATGATTTTTTCATTATTATTTACTATGCTGATGTGAGTTATCCAGTATTGATGGGTCTTGAAAAATTAAACAAATTTTTAACTGAGTGAAGAAGGATTTGGAGCCTGCAGTTGTTAAATGGTTGGACTCAGAGTCAGTAGGTGGAGTGGAGAGTTTGATTATATTTTCCTTCCTAAACACCCCAGTTAATAACCAAATACAGATGTGAATAAATTGGCTTCACTTCTAATGTCAGACCTTACGGATTGCATGTACTATCCTTAAATTAACATATATTTCTCTAATTTCAACAAATATAGAACAGAGAAAAAATAGTGTCAAAAAACTTGTGATTCTGCAATTAATGGATAACACAACCATAAGTTTTTATATTGAAAGTAAAAGCGTTTCAAAAATGCGTTTTTTTTTTCCTAGTGTATTTTAAATCAAGAAAAAAAGGAATGCGTAGGTCTGAGCGGTCAATATGTACTTTGTAGATGTGTTCTGCTCGACGTTCAAACTGTAATGACTTCATTTCTCATAGAAAGCTTGCCTTTTCCTCGTCTCTATTGAACCACTATTTTCGAGAGATTTTTCGCTAACCGGGCAAGCCTACTATTTGGAAATAGTGATATGAGGAGGAAAAATTGGGCAAAAATAACACATATTATTTTTATTAAACAAACATACAAATAGTCCGTTTTATATGGGCCTTAACAAACAATTTGATTGGTATTTTAGATATGGACCTAGTTGACCTGGACTTGGATCTTCCAATCTATGAAGATGAGGAGATGAGATTTTTTGAATCATCAAGTGGAAAAACCAAGGATGACTTTTCACCTCCACCAATGGACATGAGATATGGTAAAACACTTTCATGGACTGATTTTTAAAATGTCATTTCTGTTGTATTAAATGTTTGATATATATTTCATGTAGATTCCTCTTTGCCAACTACAACCACAGGCAGTGAAACTAGTGCCGTAACAGAACTAAGTAGATCAGATTCGAGCTCCTCTGGTCTTGAATCTGCCAGTAGTGAAGGCAAGGCACCTCTACTGTCATTGAAGGTAAGTGATTGTATTTTGTTCAGGCTTCAAAATTGTTGGCAGGAGGATATTAGGAACTGCTTTCTTCTTGTTAAATCAATTGGAAAATTTCTTCAAGAAAATGCATTCTATTCTTCTTATATAGAATATAAAATCCGTCATTATGAGCTTTCAAGCACTTACTTAGCTAGTGTTTAAAGTGTTATATTTATAGTGTTTGACGACTTTTCAAATATTTCTCTTGAGACAATGTAGCATATATTATATACCTTCATAAGGCAAACACTTGAATTGGCAAGAGGACAAACAGTAGTCATTAAAACTTTTATAGCAAATTTGATGGTAGCAGTTGGAGTATGGAGTAGGTAGATTTCACCTTTTAATTCTCAATTTGATTAATTTTCAAGCCTGTTTAAGTTATGTGTGACATATGTGTATACTATGATATGATACTTATTATTTCATGTGCTAGGCTATGTTTGTGAACTTGCCCTACACCTACACAATAGTGTAGAAAGAATAAATGAAAGAGAAGAAACTTTCATTCTTAAATTCATTAAAAATATTAACTGTCGGGTTTAGTTTTTATATTTTTATATATTCTATAGAAGTTTCATAATTTTTCAAAGATGAAACAGTGAAGAAGTAAAAAATATTCAAATGTTACAAAAATTAAGTCATTGAATATGAATATCATTTCTGACTTATTCAATGTAATGTGTATCATATTTTGATTCAGGGGCTGGAGGACTTTGACTTGGATGGACTGATCGATGATTTTGTGGATGATGAAGGAAATAGATTCTCAGTTCCTATGTCATCCCCACAAGATTTGATCAATAGTAAGTTAAAATTATCATTTACCTCAAAAATAAGAATATTAACTTAACAACAATATCAACAACAATATCACTTTGAATAAAGAAATTGTAATGAAGAAATAATACAGATTGAATTTATACCTTTTGCATTGGCATCAAATTCCTCATCTACAATTCTGATATATTCTTTCTCACTACCAGTAGCGGAACCAAATGAAGGTAGTGGAACCGACCTGATGGATCAGCTAATCGGACTGAGCAGGAATCAACGTGGAAAAGATCAAATTTCCTCCTTGCGGGATAGGAAGAATATTGTTCAGGGATTGGAAGATTCCAACCAACATTTTTTAGACCAGGGCATCCTGGTGAAAGATCCGGGAGGGTTGAAGATTAATGAAGAGATAATGGAAAAGGCAGATATTGGTGAGAAGGCTATCAAGTGTAAAATATGTCTTGTAACAAACTGACCATTGTCACATTATATTATAGAATCCATAATGAGGATCCACAATGTTTTAAGTGAATGAATTATTTCCCATTTTTGCCAACATGGATATAGAATATATATATTTTAGGGATTGGTAATCATGTATTACCGGTAAATGTGATATATTTAAACTAGATCTAAACCTGGCCATAACCCCAATATTCAGTTCAATTATTATAATTCTTTATTTTAGAAGAAATAAATGAAAAGAAACTCATTTCTGATAAAGTTTCTAAGCCAGCCACTTCCTCCTGTGGTGTATCTACATGTTTCTCATCAAATCCTATAGGTAAGCTTTAATACTGACATATTTTCAACGAACAAATCTGCAGTAAGTCTTATATATTATTTCCGTTCATACACATCAGCTGAACTCTCCTGGTCTGAACCAACGACTATTTTCCTTGATCTTCGTCAAAAGAGTGATGAGGAGGAGGCAATCGAGAGGACGGTAGTGAAGATGAAGGAGCACAAGAAGGTAATTAAAGAGGATGTTTATCATTGGTTCTATGATGAAATTGAAAAATGTCGCAAAAAATCGTAGCAATTTTATTTCGTCCAAATTATCAGGAGAACAAGAAAGTTTCCAGACCTCGAGTGAAGAGATTCCCGCAACAGGAAGCCTCGGAAGATGAGCTTGCGTCAATGCGTAATGAAGTAATGCGACGTGTCAGGAGTTTGAACAAGATAAAGGCAATGACTCGGTTAGAAGAGGAACATTTTTATAGTTTTAAAGTTTGTATAGTTAGCGGATTTTTAATTTTTTTCAATTGTAGTTCCCAACCGGAGGAATCAGTATCGGAAAATGATGACGATGGTAACGATGATGATTATGATGACTGGCAAGCAATGAGAAACAGGTTTGTTGTTGTAAGGTAGCCTCTGATCCAATATTCATTTAGTTATGAGGTGTTCTTATCTACTTTTTTGGTATCTTCTTACGAATAATAATGAATGACACAAGAAATTTGAACTTCAGATAACTAATAATCTAATAATTGACAGTTTTGAAGTGCAATACATGAGTGTAATAGCAGCGTTGTTTATACTTTATACTTGAGCTGAGATTTCTCCGATTAATCAGTGTTCGGCCGATTGTTGGTTAACTTAACGGTGCATTTTTTCAATAAACACAGCTATGTAAATATATATACACAGCTACTTGCAGATAGCACGAAAAAAAATCATACACTGGAAAGACATGTGGGCCCTTTTGTGAAACACTTGGCACAATTGATTTATTTGTAAAGATTATCATTACTTTTTGATGCTCACTTTGAGATAAAATAGTGAAAGCTGTGTAGTACCATGTGTATGTCATAGAAATGTATGTAGTTCTAAAGAACACTAATTCCAGTTTGGGACTAATTTGTAAAGATTGTCATCACTTTTCAGTCAATATCAATCATCTTTACTGGACTGCAAAAGTTGCACATTAATTCTGTTCAGAGTCAAAATTTTCTTTACACTTGTATGATGTTCTATATGTACTGATTACTGGCTGGAATTCTTTTTCTATCTCTTCTTTGGTAACAAAGCTGAACCTTGTGTTAAACCACTTGCAGAATAAAAGAACGCTCATCCCTGACTGCTGCCGCCTCACCGAAGAACAGCAGATCTTCTGCAGGCCAGAAATCAGGAATAGGGTCGACCTTTGAGATAGATGATGACCTCAAGCTTGATTTGGGCTTCTCTGCAGCAGAAGAACCTAATTTGGGCGATGTCAAGGTTAAGGTTCAACCAGCGAAAATTGAAAAGGGGGATGAGAAAGTAAAAAGTTTTGGCGAAAACATCCCCGGAATCGAGCACATCGATGAATCCGATGGCAGATCCCAGGAGAGATTCGTAAATGGCCGTGCTTCGCAGGCGGAGATTGAAAAATCCATTTCCAAGAAAGATATGGTCAATGGTATAGAACCTGGATACGTCGATGATGATTTGTCTGGGATGTATGCCAAAGAGAGGCTGAAGAACATGATACCTGATCCCAGCTCGACTGCATCTCATCAGAATCACTCAGAGGTCAAGTCCTCCTTGAGAAAAGATCACAACAGGAGAGCTGATCGAGGAAAAATAACAGTCAGTTTTGCAGAAGAACCGAAGAAAGGTAGTTTGACACTTTCTTTTGTCTTGGAGAAATTTATGCCTACTTTTTTAAACTTTTTTAATTAATGTATCATATTTTCCCTCCATTCACCGGAAAGCGGTTTCGGGCTTGCAACCATGCTGGCTTGCGAGCACTTGAAATTATACATTTAGAAATAGATTGAATATATATATAAATTTAATTTTTACAACATTGTCTACATGTAATATCTTCAGATCTATTTCCAATATATTCCAGATACCTCCGACACCACCAATGTATATCGTGCTAAGAACCTTACGTCTTTATCGATACCCAATGAAGAAGTTGTCGACAAAACAGAAACTCATCAGAAGAAAGCAACTTCTACAACTTGTAGCGTGCAAACCGATGAGCAATTTTCTACCAATAAGTAAGTGGAAAGAATAAAAAGTAATTTTGATTAATTAATCTGGTGGATAAAATTTCCTTCAGGCAATCTATGCATTGCCATCCTTAATAGAAACAAGGTGAAGGATACAGGATCCACCTATATTATAATGAAAGGTCATGTGACCTCTATTGGGTTCAGCTATGTACCTCACTTAAAATGCCAGTGCGGAAATGGCTGTTATATCCATACAATTGTACTCTGTAAAATATTTTTGTTAGATCAAACAGTTGCAAAATTTTTTCATACTTTCAAAATACTGATTAAAATTTATATAATGTATAATTCAGGAAGCCAGAAGTGAATCTACATGAAGCTGTCAATAAATTACTTGGTTCTTGCTCTGAGGACACGACAAAGTACAAGCATACTATAGTAACTGATGAAATGCTGCACAGACAAGAAAAATTAGCGAAACAGGTACGAGAGGATTAGTATATTAGTTCTCTCATTCTGAACTGATATTTCCAATTTTGATAAATCCACTTTTCTTCTTCAGCAATATGAAAATGCGATGTTTTTTGCAACATCGACTAAGATTCATCAAGACAATTATTACGTTTCAAGAGAAACCAAGTTGAAATTGAAGAATTTATTGCAAAGGGAAGAAGCAAAGGTTCCAAATGGCATCAAAGTTCTCTATGATATGGTGAGTGACTAGTATAACCTCGTAGACTTAACAAGGCTGTTGATCATCTTCAACTTCTGACAAATTGTCTTCCAGGATGCTTCTTTTGAACAACCGATCCCAAACATCCCACCGGAGCTCAACACTCATCACACGCAGATGGTTCTCCTGACCGTCAACATGTCATCGACTGGATCAATCGTGACACACAGATCATCAGGAGGACACAAAGGAACTCCAGTGGATTCGAACATAGGATTTTCAATCACATTTCCAATGTTGTTGTCATGGCTCTTGGCTTTGGTATGTAAAAGTAGGGTTGTAACAAACAGTGGGAAATGTTCCTATATCATTAACTAGCAGAGGTACCCGGCGTTGCCTGGGGGCTTTATGCAATTCTGGATTGCTTTGTTGAATGATAGATGTGGGATGCATGTAGATCTTCATGACAAATTTGCTAAAGAACCAGAAAGAAGTTGTTTGAAGACGGACAAACGTACTATGAGAAATATATATATAGTAATAATAAGATAAATATTTCAATAATTATTTAATTCTTAACATAGCGCAACTTCAAAACTTGACAACAACAAAATGGTCTCTGTATTCTGTAATTCTGTTCCCTGTATTTCAGTATCCTTTCTGCCGAATAGAGGTTTGTGGAGTGATGGTATTTTGTTAGTATAATCCAATCATAATATCCATTTATCTCATTACAGGTACCTGAAGACCTCACCAAACTACAGCAAGCTAGAATGGATGATATATTTGCTTTGGAAATTGACCCAGAACTTGTTCCAGAACTGACCAATGGTAATTTATTTATGAATGAATTCAAATTCGACATAACACTACAGCATGTGATGAATGTCGAGTTGTAGTGTAGTGGCTTAAATAAAGAGAGAGAGAGAAGCAGTGAGCCTAGGGCTGACTGTATACATTGTGTTTAGGAACTTATTGAAGATTGTGTGGTATATTAACATTATATTGTTGCAGAAATAATGATAAGCTGTCTACTAAATACAAAATGTTACATACATAAAAATATCTAAACTGTCTATCATTGCCAATATTTTATTTACCTAAATCGTGATTTCATTCTCCTTCATTATTGGTTCTGGTTTTGTCAAATCTATAATCATATAATCAAACATACACTCATCAGCATCAACTTAATATTTTCTTTCCACTCAGGCAAGGACAGTCCAAGCATCCCTCTGAGCGTTGACGTCCCATTCAACGTTGTCTCGCTTCATCAATCATGGCAGGAAGATTCTCAATCTCTCTCGCTGCAGGCGATCGTCATTCCAAATTTTTACTACAGACCTGAAACGAAAAGAGGTCGCAAGAAAGCAAAGGTAGAAAATTCTCTATTGTTCTTCATAAAATGTTTAATTGTGTTCTCGTGAATGTATATGAATTTTTTTTGTAACTTTTCACAATGAAACAGAAAGAAGATGCATTCTTGCAAGTTGTATGGCATTTCCTTCAATCAAACAGGATCCAGGACGTTTGTCCGTGGCACGAAAGACCCGAGTCACCGATTCACTATTCTCTTTCTGAGACCATCATCACATGTGCCACCAAGCCTCTTTCAACTTATGTTGCAGCATCTAATGATCCATTGGTATGTTCTATCAGTTGAAATTTGAATGTAGTTTGGTCTATATTGAATAAACAGGTGTAAAGTAGAGATATACAGAAAATGTCACGTTTTATAGGGCTGGAATGAATGTTTTGAAATTTACAATGGGGTGAAAATATCCTATATATTTCCATAGCTCTTAGGAAGGGGAAATTTGGCTGGTGGGTAATGTGTAGGGAGCAACTCACAAAATTTTACTATTCAGGAGTCAAAATGGGGTTTGAATTGTTTAATCACTTCCAATACCACTACCAGTGAAGTTGTGGTGTAGCGTTTGTTTGGTGTAGCGTCAAACAGGATTAAACAAGTAAAACCTAAAATTTAAGACCTCTTGCTTTGCCTAGTTTCGTGATTCTCACATCTATTTTGTATCGAATAACATGGTAATGAATACCAACATTCTTCTATGATTTTAAACCTAAAGCAACCAAATGATGTGTCATATTATATCTCAATATTACTGTACTAATTATCATACATGTTTTATACATGGTTGTTATCATGTAACTATTTTGTAGCGAATAACATGCTTTTTAACCTTTAGAGTATTGAAGCAATCTAATTATGAATATTTTCAAAATATTTCTCTACTAATTTTCATATATTTGTTTTATTACATGCTGATATTGAACTTGTTATTTCCAACAGCTGATCAAGAAAGCTCTGAAGCTGAAACCAGGTTTATTCTGGAAGGAAGTGAATCCAGATGACCAGAATCCAACAGTCGGTTCCTCATCAGAATCCAATCAGCTCAAGGTATTATATGACAGCTGTGTAATGTATTCATTTTTATTTGTATTCATGACACAATGCAATCAGTACAAATGCATTATTTCTTGCCCCAAATGATATTGCTATGTGGTGTCCTACTTGTATATCACAGAATTGCTAATATAACTCGAGCTAGCTTTCTTTGCTACATTATGGAGTACTAGTTCTCTTTTTAATATGAATGAAATATTATTTTTTTACAAACATTGGTTGTATTTTATTTGTTTTCTCACATCCTGTACATTTCCAGACAACAAATTGTCTCCTGCAACGAGAAGCATTCATGTATCCGATCGCAGTGATGGACATCGCAATACGACTGCAAACATCTTGTTTCGATCTCGCGGGATTGAGACTGGCTTATGTGTCGAGGAAGTTTCTCTGTGAAAATACTTGTAAGATTGCTCTTCTTCAAAGCATCATCGATTTGTCTTTGTCTCATAACGATTTGCTGTTTGTCTTACTCTCCATATTTCACAGTGTACAACAGCACATCTTCGAAACTGGACCAAGAAGAAATTGTTCCATGTGTCGTCATGGCGATTCGTGGCAGGGAGGCAATCACCAGGTGGTCGAAGATAGTCGGCCCACGTGACCCGATACTCGCTCGCATGTCGGAGCGCATGTCCTTGAACTCAACTTACGGAGAACAGCTGTCAATCAAAAGGGGGGATGAGTCACTACCGACAGGTTGGACAAGTGTTGATTGATGCCTCTTCACTCGACAAGAAAATAAGTAAATATGTCATAAAAATTATGGAAATCTTTTTCATACAGACGTGAACATGTTTTGTTACCCGCGGAGTGAGAACCGCGCCATCCAGCAGTTGTGCGTGTGGTTTGGTGGCAGGGTGGACATGGAGAGCCCCGCCATCTCCAGCCTGCTCGGGAACGACAGACCCGCCAACCCAGATGATCTTTGTAAAATCATCACAAACGGGAAAGCGAATGTTAAAAACGGGAAAAACAAGTCGAGAAATAATTCAACATCCGTGACCGAACACGAAAAAGGTTGAATTTAGGAACAAAATGATCATTTGAAGTTAATTGTTTGAGATCGTTATATAATTCCATGATTTTATAGTTTATTTTTCAGCGTCCTACGGTATTCAAGACTTGATGACGTCACCGTCGTACCTTGTCACATGTTCTCTAAATCGTCTGTTTCTTGTCGTGTCTCCGCGTCTCCCCACACAGTTCATCAGTGACGTTCTGCACACAGTCACACAAC
>JAUELA010070748.1:0-10547 GCA_031471845.1 Boltenia villosa | reverse complement strand
CAATTAAACTCAATTACTCCGAAAACAAAATGACCTGTTCAATTAACCTTTAAACTCTATTTAACGTAGGCTACATATTATTCTGTCTGTCTTCCAACATGAAAATCATGCATATATATAATTGAAAAGTGCGAAAACGATTAATAGTGAAATTGCGTGTTAACAGATGCACAGACGCAGCAGACATTTTTTGACTTTGGCAAAATGTCCCCTCTGCAAATGATGGCGAAATGTCCGTTGTGAGTTGATCACAGATCAGTTGACTTGAGATTGGGTAACGTTTTTTTTTCAACGCTCAGTAACGAGCAGTTGATTACAGATCAGTTGAGTAAGGATCAGATTTAATCATAGATCAATTTGAGTATAGTTTTTCATCCCCACCCTTTATCCAACAATTTAAGAATAAAAGTTTCAATAGATTCACTATTGAGTGTGAAAAATCCTTGATTCATCAGTATGGATCTCCTTGAACTATTTTCTTTCATATTTGCATGAATCCTAATTTAATATGAGTAACGTAACCTATCATTCCTTAGTTCACTTTTCACTGTGAAAAATATTGATATACATTTATTTTATCTCATTGATATCATTATTCCATGGTTGGCTGACTCTGATGACCGTATGGTCCTTCACCAATCCTGTGCCAAATTTGTACTTTAAATTCATTTCTTGTTATAAATTTGCTTTTTTTGTTTGTTTGTAATCTTTTATGTGGCAAAAATAAAAATTCTATCTATCCATCTACCTGCCTACCTGCCTGCCTGCCTGCCTACCTACCTATCTATCTAGTGCGCTCCCTGAATATGTATATGCGCACTTTTTCGTAAATTTAGCTAAAGTCTAATTATTACCACTCTGTATCAGCGAGGGAAGACTGCAATACACAATTGCAATCGGCTTATATGAACATCCTAACAAATCCTCAACTGAAGATCTCCCCCTCTAGCCATACTCATATGAAGATCAACCCCCCATTAAAATTTTGAGGCTGAGGGTTGAGGTTAACTATGCCCTCTGCTGCTCCTATACCTAACTCTATAAAACATTTTTAATGCTGGGGGAGGGGGATCGCTATGTGATAAATTTCGTATATATGCCCCCAAACATTCAAGTGAATATCCTCCAACCCAGCTGTGCTCATATGAAGATCTTCCCCCAGCCGGTCTAGGGTAGGATGTACAATGTACATATGACCCTTTCAATCGACCATTTTTGATGAATTAAGGGATGGAGGCTGTCCAACTACCATGTGAGGAGAAATATTCATTTTTCTACTATACCAAGTTCACTTAAACAAATTTCAGTAATGATTTTCAATATAATGACAAACTACTTTATTAATGAAATACTTTACAATGAAATAGCAAACAATTTTTATAAAGAGTAACAGCAGTAACTACTTGATAGGATAATCTTTGCATAAAATTTTTTTACAGGTTAATTATATAATTATAATGGCAGCTATCAAATCAACGTAACAATTCCCTCATCTCACAATTCTACTCTGTGAGACGGGCAATGCAGCGTAGTTACAATTGAATGAAAAATTATCTTATTTTTACAGCATGGCTATTTTACTTGCACCAAAACCCCTGGGATAAGATTAATTTTCGCACCCCTGCAGAAAATACAGCATTTGAAAATAAAAAAGACATAAAAACCTTTAGTAGCAATTTGGCAAAGGCATGCAGACAATTTTTCGGGTTTTGTTCAAAATTAGAGATTTGGGAGGTTTTACTACATTTTCAATATGGTACAGACTCCCCTTCCTTGTCGCACCCCCTGCTATGTCATGTCGTACCCCTGGGTGTCAGTTCATGCATTTTTCTAGGTGACTTGTGGTGAGCAAAAAAAAGATTTTCTATCAAAAATTTAGATGTTCCAACATTGCTGTGATACCGTGTCTTGATGGCCTGAAATGAAAAATTAAGAGAAAATGGATGAAGATAGAATGGAAGATTTGATGTTGTGCGATAGACCATATTAAGGTTTTAACATGGAGGAATGCAGCAAGATTTGAAAGGTATTGGATTACTTCAGCTAGACAAGTTCTCTTGAAAAGTAAGAATTTCAGTAGCGAATCTACGTTTAAAAATGATCATTTTTTCAGCGTAAACAATAACATAAAACCCATTTATATATTTTTTTCATAATAATGTGAGTTGATATTACAAACCATGCATACACATTTCAGGATCTCATCTCATCGAGAAAAGATTAGGTTTTCCAATAAAAAATACTTAAATTACCTTTTTATTCACATAAATTATTTACAAAGTGGTTGATTATGGAATCACTACAACAACAGTCAATGAAGCAATGTCAACCACACTAATGCTAATCTTGTTTAAAATGAATTACAAGGAAACAGAAACAGGCTAATGGTCCGTTAGTGATTTTGAGCAGGAAGAGGTTGACCTCATGCTCTAAATTACAATGAAATAATAGTTTTTAAAATATGTGAAAATCATGAAGGAATATTGCTTATGTTTATATATTTATAACAATTATTTCTGTACAGTTGTGAATCTAAAAGAGGCAATCTTTTCCAACTTGTAAGAATTTAATTACATATGCATATGCTTTGTTTTTTTGCTAAAAACTTCCTAACCCACCAACTCTGATAATTTAAGCCATGGTACCCCAACCATGATCCTATTGGAAAAAGGGTCGTATTGTGACCTACGAATTATTTGAATCCTACTGAATCCATTATTCAATTTTGGATTCAGGGAAATTGTGCTCAAAAAGTCCTTTTTTAAATTTTAAAATGCAACGCAAATATGAAACTATCCTTGTAAGTAAAGACAAATGTTGCCAACAAAATCAGAGGTTTTGGATACTCAACTACTTGATAAAAAATAATAAAACTTTACTCACTTATTTATAATATGCTGCAAAATGTACCCCAACAATCTCCACCTATTATAAAGTAAATATAAAATTTTTGGGTTCAAGATTTCAATATAAAACACCTAATTATTGTCATAGTGGAACTTCCATGTAAGCATGGTATGACATCACAACTTCTGCCACAAATACGGTAGACATTAGTATTGAATTGTTTTTATTGTTGAAAATAATTTATCCCATTATGAGGTCACATTATTAAGTATGATCATTTTTCTCTGTTTACTGCTTGGAATTCTTTAATAACAAACACTTACATAATACTTCCAATTCACCTTCCTCGTTATTGAGTGCAACCTGAAAAAATTAACAAATGACAGAAACTTTCAACAAACTGCCTTGAATCTGTCATCTCATAGAAAACTAATTGAATGAGCAGAGGTTTGTTTGAGTCCACATCACATATTAATTGGTTTCTAATTGGGAACAAATATTACAAAAGTACCAGCTACCCACTATTTGTATTAACTGGTGTGTGAAATCAATGATCAACATTGTCACAAATAGGGTAAAGTTGACTTATGAATATGCCGGTTAGTCGGGGCGTGAAAACCCATCGCAAAAGTGTGAGTTATTAATTCAGGTTTCAGTCTATATTAGCTGCACAAGTCAACTCCTCTCCTAAAGATAAAAGCAAGCAACCACTTTGCACCATCAAGGATCTCGGTATATTGAAGTAGAGTGATCAAGCATGCTGCACAGGTGCTGTAGTGCTGAAGAAATCTGTGCAGGTGCAGCCAGGATTCGAATCCTGAACCTATCCAGAGAGCATAGATGACCAGCCAACGGCTTCATATACACATATCTCTTTGTGATCATTTCTATTTGATACCACACCCAGCTTTTGCATGCGTAAGAGCACACAACATTAATTCAATCTCAAAGACCAAATATAAAACACAATACCAAACAATATTATAATTCAATTAGAGTTGGGATTAATAAATAATGTCAGCAACTTGAGAAATATTTACGCCTATCTTGATGAAAGTATCACACTATATATTATACCATGCGTGGAGAATTTTGGATCACAGCCTTAAGTTTCGCACGAGATGTGAGATCCATTTTCCAACCTTTCAATACCAGCTGACGAGTGACATGCGGCAAAATGTTGCAGATGATCGAGATTTCTTCATCTGATGGGAAAAAGTCAGGTTGATTGAGATAGAGTGCCCGAAGCTGTGAATGTAATATTCGTTGATAAATTGGAGCGTTATTTATGTTTTAGGAGTGATGTCAGTTATTGCAGTGTTTCATCTATCTCAACCACCCGTGGTTCAGTGTTGCAAAATGTCATTCACCAGTGATCTTGAGCTGATATAAGGTGGAAATAATAGGAAGGGGGAGGAATGCAATGGGATAATTTACCAATCTAGTTACAACGTCAAGAAAATATTCTGTAAAAAGTGACTTTTTGTTGATGTTTTCAACTAAAATAATCCCATTGGGAGCAATTGAGTGGAAATTTGAGCATTTTGCTTAATATTACTTTAAAACTTCTATGAAGTGCAATATCAAATTTATTTTTAAAGAATATACTTTGATTTCATTTTCATCCAAACTCATCTGAATCTCTACAAGATGATCCTGGGTCAAAAGAAAGTTCTTCGTTATTTGTAGACCTTCCACCTCTGCATTTTTCACAATCTCCAAAGTGTGTTGCAATGTGACAGAATCCATGCTCTTCACATTGTCATCAAGCGTCAGCCATGGGACCTGTGAAAGAACTTAACAGTCTCAAGTTAGATAGAAATAAAATATAAATAAAACAGATATATAATAAAGAGTGTTACAGATGACCGGTCATGTTTTTGGTTAATCTACTATTTCTACAATGTACCTACTGGTCAACCTTCAATATTGCAACATGACTGCAAATCCCTCCCAATTATCTTTTCCCAGGCACTTGGCTGATTGGTAGGAAGGTATGATTGGTAAAAATGCCTGTTCATTTATATGCATACGAGACAACCAGGCTGTCATTCAATTAATTTTTTTCCTTAGCGTTGGTGGCTCATATATTATATTCCATTTGCTAAGATTGACTGAAATCAATAAACTTAAAACACTCAAAAATGCATTCTAGCAACTAACCTTGAAGTCATTTATCTCAGTCAGACTATCCATCAAAGTGGAAAGCAATGTAGAACTTAATTCCAGATTCCTGAGTCGGACACTCTGAAGTGGCACAACTTCAGCGATGAACGAAACCACTGCATACATTTCTTCTCTTCGATTCAACCACTTCAATTCAATATGATTGATCATTGATTTGCATGCTGCAATGACCTTCGACCCACATTCATGCAACAGAGAAATGATTTTCACATTTGTGATCGTGTTGCCGGCCAGGAATTTCTCAATCTGCTTGTTTAATATCTCTTTATGTTGCTCAACATCACCTGGAATTGTGAAAAGGTTCATTAGAAAAAAGAACCATGAATTCCTCAATGGTGATGTTTGTAATACCTTTGATGTATTTTCTGGCTATAACACCAGTCTGTTCATTCATTTTGATGCCATAAGTGAACTTTCGCACAGCTTCCATGTGTGGTTCGTTGAGTTCATTTTCCAAGATATTTTTGAACTCATTCGATTCATGATTACATATGTAAAGGGCTGCCAACAATTCCTGCAAGTATGAGGGAAGATTTAAAAATAATAATCGCTTTTTAGAAGGAAATTTCAAACAATCATTATCTTGTACTTTGTTTATATTATTTATCATTAACCTGCAGTGACTGATGGCAGAAGGAAAATTTCAAATCATCTTTGTGAACATTTTTTTGATATTGGTCCAAATCCGCATCTGATGTCATGAAATCCTGAATGTCATTAAGATCAAGGCCATACTTATTTATGTCGCCTAAAGTGAATGTGAAGCGGTTTTCCTTGATACTGTTGAAAGCAAGTTCCATAAATTTAGGCAGCAAATCGGAAAAATCACGATTGCAATGATCTGAGTTTTTAAAATATTTCAAGACGGAGATAATGATAGCGGTCAAGGTGTCGGGAGGAATTTCATTTTCAGGATGATGCCTAATGTTTTGAAGGATGACTTCAACAACATAAACCAAAAACATTGGAGTTCTGCAAAAAGTGAAGAGATCTTGAGCCCTTGACTCAAGATGTTCAATAACTCTGACTCCATCCTCCTCCCCAGCCAACTTCATGATGAGATCTTCGATTTTGATTTGATCAAAACCTCTCAGACTGATGATCTTACTTGGCTGCTGTCCTTCTTTCAATTTCCAGTAAGTGTGATATCGAGCTGTGGTGAGAATTTTTGCTCCTTTGTAAATTGATCCAGATAATACGTTGGCAAGAATAGTGTTCGCATGACTACGAGTTTCAGAGTCAATTTTGGGATAATCTTGACCAAACTCCTCGATGCTTTGATCGAGGCCTTCAAATATAAACAAAGTTTTCTTAGCGTTTTCCGTGATCCATTTTTCCCCTGCTTCTTTCAGATTATTCAACTTCAGGTCATCTCCGATTTGCTGAGAAAAAAGTAAATCAAAAGCAGTGGACTTAGTGGTAGATTGTAGTTTAGAGACTTGTATAAAATGAACCATTTCTATATCTTTCAAACAATTTATTTTCGATCGCTGGCCTTGGATTCCGTTTTCGATCAACCTTGCGTATCGCTTTGCCGTGATCGTTTTGCCATCTCCAGAATCTCCAAGAACCATCACATGGTTTGCAGGTGTTTCGTTGTGATCATCATGAAACTGATCCAGACTGACTTCATAAATATCTTCCCCAATTTCTATCGTGCAAGTATTGTTTTGTGATATCTCTCTTCATTTCTCCCCATAAAGTAGTCTGTCATCCAAAAAGGAAGTGAATTCATTTTCAACTTATTGCCTTGTGTTATATTTGTATTATTTTCTGTGTCCTTTCCTCCTTCCATATTGACGACCGTCATCTTCGGAAATATATCTTCTGTTTGCTCCTTTAGGTTCTTCTTGAAGATTGATCTGACATCGTGCTCAGCTGCCTTTCTTGTGAACTCATTGACTAACTTAACGAATTCTTTGCCTGAAATCAGCACAACATTACACATTGCCAGATTTGGAAAACTCATATGACTGTGAACTTGTATATTATGCAGAGAAATTGAGCAAGAAAAATATTTTACTCCCTTTTCTATTTCCTAACTCCCTACTATATTTCAGTGATAAAGGTTTCTTGTTGTTGTCTGGGTTCCAGACAAAACGGCCTTAGGGGATCGTCAAGTGGACTTAGCCTGGGGACGTTTTGGGATTGGTGTTCAGGAGGTCTGGAGTCAAGATGGTATAGACTCCAGTGATGTCGCTTAAGTCCCCCTACAGCTGTGTTTTAAGGAACTTTATAAAAGAGTCCTCCCTCACCCTATCAGGAAATGCAGGCTCATTTTGCACCTCTTCTTGATAGCATAAAGATGAAATAAGTGAAATTCACCTCAACAACGAACATGAATTCAAAACTATTGCAAGAAAGCAACACATATTGTGTGAAGTCAAAAATAGAAAAGTGATTCTCAGCAGAAAGATGAGAAAGCAGTCTTACAAGAAGGAATTCTATTCTGACACTTGGACTACCACACAATTACTACAACCATTTTACCCCATTATCTATATACCACTAAAACTCTGAAATGTTGGCTTGTTCACTTGTTTGTTTTGTAATACATCTAAAAGGACGCACATTTGCTGTGTTAGCGCTGTTCTAGGATCTGAACAACCCAACAGGTTAGTCTAATATGAGCTAAAATTTTGATTTACCAACAAAACCTCTGAACCCTCCTGAAAATTCCAGTTAGATTAGTTATGTATGTTGGTTATTGTCACAGGGTGTAATACCATACTCCCATTTACTTTGAACTATTCCTTCAAACATTAAAGTTTGATGTAATAATGTGTAATTATTGCAAATCAAAATGTATCGTCAACATGTACAATATGATTGGTATTTAGACTTCCCAGTGGACGAGCTGATAAACCAATTGAGAATTTTATGGTTTGGATCCTTGCTATAATTTTAGAAGTTCTCAACCCTGCAATATTTTTCAAATATTCAAAGCAGACATATTCGCATTATACTAATATGAAATACTTTTAAATCACTTCTTCTTTGAAAAGCTGACTTAGCAATTGAGCCTTGCTGCATTTACTTAAAACTGAAATTGATTAAAAATACCAAGTTCTTCTTCTTGATCTTGGGTTGATTCAGCAGCTTGAGAGGTGGAACCTATAAATTATAAACAAACAAGATATTATTATTTGAAAATTGTCGGAATCGAGGTTGGAATCAATAAATAAAAGTACAACAATCATATTAAATATTGGGCGTGTTAATCAATATTTTCTCATCGCTTCCTTTTTATACACATGAGAATAATTTTTGAAAACATTGCTTTGTTTTGTCATCTGAGGCTGCCATTCCAAATGTGGGCCCTTGGACATTTGAGAGGGCTACAGAGTGAAAAATGTTAAAAGGGAAGTCGCAAGAACTTTTAGGGGGCCTTGGTAAGTTAAAAATAAACATTTCAAATACATTAGCTTACACATTTACCTGCTGATATGTTGATAATGGAATGGCTCACATGTACATCACCTTGTCTTACTAAGGATGCTTGGTTTACCTGGTGACATGCTAATTGGTTGAAGAAAATATTCAGATGAATTTAATGTCATATCGAATATTACATACATTGCATTAATTAACAATAGTATATTAATATTACCACCCACTCTATTTTATGATGAGTTCGTATCACCAGATTTTTGAATTGAATATGCCTGGAGTCTATGAACTGGTTATCCAAAGACTGCTTATTATTGTTTACGATTCATTACATGAATGAATCCATGAGAACTGATGTGTGAACATGAACAGTGGTGGTGATCAGGAATGTTTGCAGAAGTTTACAAAAAAGAACGATAGCTACTTTAGGTATTTAACTGGCATATAATTTTTTATATAATTCTGGCAAATTTGGTTTCAGAAGTATATACTCGCTCATAACAACTTGCAACATTTCTTGCTACCTGTTTCAAATATAATATTGATTGAGCAAAATGTTCCACAAAAAAACTACACCAATTGAATAGAATGTTAAAACAAAACTTTTGAAAGACTTCAATAATCAAAGCACAATACAAATAATGAATGTAATGGGAGAATAGCATTATAAAGCACAAATTCCCATTCATTTTGATATATAAGAAAGTTTAGACCCCTCATCTTAGTCCCAAAATATGAAAAATAACAGGTTTCCGAATTAGACTAAACCCTGTAAGCTATCTGTGTACAAAACCAAGAATATTAATCCTCCGAATATATCATGATGCACAATTCATGCATTCTGAGGAATTGTGCAAGTAAGCAGTACCGTATTTTCGCGTATATAAGACGTACCCAATTATAATATATATTATTATTATCTTTCTTCATCAATAAAAATTCCATGCTCGTTGCTCCATGCCCACAGGTTTCTTTCTCTCTCATCAAGTAACTTCAAATGTACATACCACATGCGGAGTTAGAGAAAAATAGCGAATGTGAATATCGACCGTAATAATCGCTCAGGTGAGAAATTTAATTCATCATTTTTGGTTGTGTCAATACCACACATATTACCATGTTCATTCATGTAAAAAATTGATTTGGATAAGACGCCCACGAATATAAGACGCACCCAGGGAGCGGGTGGAGTAAAAAAGACTCGTCTTATATACGTGAAAATATGGTAGTGTTGATGGCTCATGATAACTAGTATTATGTTTTTTTTCCAACAGTTTCCCTCCTTTCATTAATTTATTGTTTTCACTATTTTTTTTCTCATTTGACAAGGGTAATCTTGTCTTTCGTAGTGTTTATTACTGATACTTTGTTTTGGAATCCAGGAAAATTCTTTTCTTGACTTTTATCATTTGGAAAATCATCAAACTCTTCGTTGCATTTTTTATATCAAAAATGGCACGATTCCAAGCCATGTGATCTTCAATTTTTAAGGGTTAGGGTTTAAAGGGTGGAATTGTCATCTCTACTTGGGCTACTCTTCTGGTGTATTGGCAATGACGCGACAAATTTATTTGGTTCAAGTGACTTTGTTTATTTTAGACTAGTATCGTTGTCTCAACACCCAACATGACGTTAACAGATAAGAAAAAGCAATATTTTCTCACTCGAATGAATAAAATTGGTAATTATTTACAAACCTGAGATATTTCAACAAAGATTACATATCGAACTGTCAATTTTTTCATTTGTAAATGAGAGACAATTGTATTTTGGCATTAATTATTAATTGAAGATGTGATCCCAAAAACAATATCAGACCTTGTTGTCTGATAGGAGAAAAACATTGTTGTCTAGTATGGAGTGGAAAATGAAATAAAAATATTTAATATTTAGTAACCATTTTTAGTCAGGTTGAAAGATAAATTTGAGATTATTATGAGAATATATAAAAATTCTACATACTACAGAAACCCTGAAATAAATATAAATGTCGCAGTTGGCATAAAAAATCATATACTTAAATTCCTAACCTTCTGTCATTTTTTATTTTATTGTGGGGTTATACAAAAACCCCAGAAACCAAATTTTAGCCAATTTGGTTCATGGGAACCCACGCATAATTT
>JAUELA010070747.1:0-19498 GCA_031471845.1 Boltenia villosa | reverse complement strand
CGAAATTTTTGGTGGCCCGCCTGTGTTATTTCGCATTTCATGTGGCCCGTAATATTAAAAAGGTTCCCCACCCCTGTTTTACAGCAAGGTTAGGGTTAGAGAATAATATTTAAATAAATTTGCTCCCATTTGCCGTTTTTTTGCAACATATGGCTGACAACACACGCTTCAGTGCTGTCCCTATGAGTGGCCACTTTAAGAGAACATCACCAAGTAATTTTACAATTATTAATGATAATGCACCTATTACATCCTAGAAATGGTGTCTTAAGAATGTCCCAAACATCGTTTATGATATATTTTCTAAAATATTTTTGTCTCTATTTCATATTTTCAGTCTGAGTGCATATTCTGATCCCACTTTCAATATAAAAAGTGAAGAAACACGAGTGATTAATCGAACCAGAAACATGGCATCTTCAGCAGCTGCACGAGCTCCCTTCATCTTGAAAGAGAGTGGGAAAGCAACAGGACTGGTGAGATATATATATATGTTAAGTGGAAATTTGAAATTTGGTGATGTTCCATATGTGAGTCCATCGCCTTCTCGTTCTCCTTCACATAACAACAGCATTGAAGCGTGTCGGTGTCAATAAATCAAAAGTGAATAGCAGAATAGGCTATATGATGAAAAATGAAAAAAAACGGCAAATGGGATAAAAATATGTTATATACGAATCCCTAAGCCTAACCTTAACCCAAACCATGGCACTAACCCTAACACTATGAAAGCGATGGACTCACATGTAGAGTTTAAAGACCAATCAAGTTTTATTTTACAAATCACGCAGCCAAATGCATTGAATGAATATCTGTTTCATGGCAAATTCTCATTGTTGAATGGTTTCTAGTAATTGGGATCTTTTATTATCATTAGCACCATCATCAGTGCTGGATTCATGCACAAGCTACAGCTTAGGGCAGGGGTGGACAAACTTCATTTTCTTCGCGACCACATTGAGCATCTGTGAATATCTGTGAATCTCGCGGGCCGCATTCAACAAGAACTATATTTACGGAATGTTATTTCCACACAAAAACACAATTATTATTCATGCAAATGTGTTTGCGTTTGCAACATGGCTGTGAAATCTCATTGTAGTCTCGTTAAACGCGTTTTGTAATTGAAAATGTCTGGACCACACAAATTGACATCGCCTGGCCAGAAAGTTCGCAGACTGCACAAGAATACCTAGCGGGTTGTAGTTTGCCCACCCCTGGGTTAGGGCCTCACAATCCGCATGGACCAAAAAATGATGATAAATCAACTAAATGATAAATGAATATGCAGCCAGTAAATAATATATTCATTTGAAAAATGTTTTGAATTCTCATTTCAAATTCCTTGACATTAAATATTTAAGTTTTCAACTTTTGTGAGACCTTCTGGTGGGGCCTCTATGCCTTATATAGCTAAGGGCCTCACCTAGCAGAAATTGGGCACTGAACAGAATCTTCTCAGTACTGTTTCAAGCATATATGTTAAACTGAGACGTATGCTGGATTTATTTATTTGGAATTTGATAAAAATACCTTTTTCTCATTTTCAGGTAATATTTCTTCATGGCCTTGGCGACCAAGGGTAAGTATTTATCAAAGTTGGTAAATTTTAAATATATCAAGTTAGTGTCAAATCTTATATATGTGGCCTTCGCTATTCAAATAGATAGATCACTAGTATTTTTATTTTTCGTCATTTTGAAAAACAAAATTTTGAAAATCAGCGCTCAGTATAGAATAAACCAACTGAATGGTTTATGACATTGCAAGGTGCAATGTAGTGACAACCATGGGTATTAATTACAAATGTGAAAATGGGTAGAAAAAAAAGTTTTTCATTTATATATCATGTATAAAGTGTGCTAGAAGAGGAGGTAAAAGAAACCCTGCATCGGGGAGAAAAAAAATCCACTCACAACTTCGGGGGACCGCATTCAAGATGAAAACATTTTTTTGGTGTACATACCAAACCTTACTTGTTTTTTTGCCCTTTTTTTTCAACTTTGACAAGCATGAAAAATTGAATGAATAATTCATTTGTGGTTTCCTAGTAACAAAATTTTCAAATAGTAAAAAGTCCCGACTTAACAGAAATGAATATTAATATATAGCACCAAGCAGCATTTTTTTCTACATTGCATTTACGGTGTTTTAAGCTATTCAATTGGTTTTAGTGTCAATGGCATATATTTCTATAATGACTGATGCTCTCAAAATTATTTTGATGAAAAAAAAAATTTTATCTTTAAATTTAGCTAGATAGTATATGTTTCTACATTGCATTTTGCGATGTTTCAAACCAATCAATTGGTTTTATTTAGTGTTAAAAATGCGATTTATTTCTATGCCCAGATGATTGGTTTGATAGAATAAAATCTAATTATTTAACTTTAAATTTTGTTCATTGTCACAAAAAAGGAAATTTTTTATCAATCGATCGATAGCCGTAGACTTTCACCACAAAATTAATTCATCGATTACCTGGCTAGGATCCAGTAAACATATCCAAGGCTCGTTATATGTAATTACAATGCGTAATGAACTTATTTCTATTCCTTGCTGTAAGATGATTAAAATCACATGATATTGATTTTGAAGAAAACCATGATGTCTTTTTCGTACGTTTACATCTTATATCCTTCCGCATGAGCGCATTGCATCATATTCCGCAAATTTGTGCACTCGGCATTATTTCCGTACTTTGTCCCCTTCAGTCAGTTAATAGACAAGCTGATTAAAATATTCCTAATAATATTAATATTAAAATTTAATTAAAATATTTTATGAATAGAAAATTGATTGAAACAAATTACGTTTAGTGAAGTACCATATTCCTCGTGTTGTTTTATCTTTTTAAATTACATCTTTAGAACATGATGACCCTTTACCCCTCCATTAACTTATTCAGTGTTTAATTGATTCAATTTATTATGGACTTCTATGAAATGATATTTTTGTTTTGCAGACATGGCTGGTCTCAAGCGTTCGAAGGATTCAAACAAAAGCATATACGTTACATTTTTCCGAATGCGTAAGTTTTTCTTTTTTATTACTTTCAGTATTAATACCGATAGAGAGCGATGTTTTATACAGTTTCTAATTTCCAAGTTCTTCTTACTTCTCCAGCAGAAAACTTGTTCCAATTTAAACCTTCTCTTTCTTTATCTGGTACAAATAATTGTTGTAGGTTTCAAGCAATTGTAGCAACAAGTCTCAGTGGGAGGTGATCCATAGGAAACTTGTTTCCTGACACATAGTGACTTAATTACTTTAGTTTACATGCAAATTTTTATTTTATTTTTCAATTTCAGAGCACCTATGCCAGTAACATTGAATATGGGAATGGTGATGCCATCATGGTAAGATTTTATGTTGATTTATTAGCTGATGTCTGACATGTTATGTTAAAAATATAAATTTTTAATGCTTGACCAATTTAATTTATCACAAGACTTGTGAAAACAGTTTTCTGTTTTCTTTCAGATTCCATTTCAGATCATTTATTTTGAAAACAGCGGTCAGTGTAGAAAATATGGCATGACACTGAAACCAACTGAATGGTTTATAACATTGCAAGATGCAATGTAGTGACAACAATGACTATTAATTACAAATGTGAAAATAGATTAAAAAAATGTGTATAAAAGTATATAAGGTGTATGAAGTGTGCTAGAAGAGTAGGCAAATAAAAACCCTACATCGGGAAGGAAAAAAAATCCCACTCAAAATTTCTAGGGACCGCACTCAAGATGGAAATATTTTTAGTGTACATTATAGCTAACCTTACTTGTTTTTTGGCCGTTTTTTTTTTTTCAAACTCTGGCAAGAGTGAAAAATGAAATGAATAATTCATTTGTGGTTTACCAATAGCAATACAACACAAATTTTGATTTGTGGGAGCTCATTATTTATGATCGACGAACCCAAATCGAAAGCAGTTTCAGTTTTCTTTTCGACTCCATTTCAGATAATTTTTATGAAAGACTTAAAATTGTTTAAAATGATTTTGGGACATTATGATTTATGACGCTCTAGATATCATTGTGAATTGTCCGTTTCATTGGTTAAAACACTCGGAGTCGGAGAAAATTTGACAGGAGTCGGAGTCGGGAAAAAAATGTACCGACTCCGACTCCTATCATGTTTGAACCATTCGAACTGGTTCTGAATAATTCTTGAATATTTTTTTAAATTCAGACAGATTAAATTTCAACATTTGAACCTGTACCTTACAGCCATAGCTTGCTGCAGTTGTATAGGCCTGATAAATCATGTCAGCACTTGACACAGTTAACAGATCAGCATTACTTATTAGTTATTTATTATATTGAATAAAGGAGTCGGAGTCGGAGCCGGATGCTTGTAAATGGAGGAGTCGGAGTCGGAAGTTTTATGTACCGACTCCGCAGCCCTGATTTATTGCGTCATACAAGAAAATCTGTTTCTCTCAAATCTCGCATCGTTATAAAAATCTCAAACATGTGCTGAGCATAGATTTGAAATCCATACCGGTTTGCTGTTTAACTCGCCGTAAATGGTGTAATCACTCGAAATAAATAAACCCAGGCCTGACTTGAAATTCCACATCTCTCTCGAATTTCAAACTGGCCTGTGCGCTCCTAAAAGGACCATCTTACTTGAAGCATTAAACCCAAAGTCTGCCACATACTATTGTGGGGTTTCATAAATACTTGAGATTCAATAATAAACTTTTTTATTTTCCAGGTTTGATATAACTTCACTCAATATGAAAGGGGATGAAGATGAAAGTGGAATTATAGCAGCCGCAGATAACTGTTAGTAGAAGAAATATAAATTTGACAATCCAATCAATGAGCCTAGTTCTCAACTCTTTTTATGCGGTGCGGTAGTCTAGCAGTTAGCTTCTGCGTCTTCGGATTGTAATAGTCTGCTGCGCGATATCCTTCCGCAACATATCAATCGTCCAGATGGGCGGTAGCTGACTCGAAGACCGTATGATCGTATCGCTACCGTCTCACCAATTAGGAATTATGCATAATAATGATGAATAGTTGTGTGGAATGGAAGCATTCTTTCTTTTCGGACTGGTAACCTAAAATCTATGTAATACTAAAACCATGAAATTGCTCGCTTGTCTGTTTTTGAATATTGCAAAAACGGCTCACGATAGCACCATGGTTTATTCGTATGAAATCCGTAAAAAGAGATTACAAATAGTTTCCACATTAGCACCATTTTCGCGATAATTGAATGCGACAAAAAACAGCCACAATAGAGAAATATTTTTAACTACTGTAATGCTGAAATGAGAATGAAATAAATTTTGTTAAAATCTGGATGCAGATTACAGAGTTAACGCCGTTTTCAGACTGCTACTGAAACGTTGGTGGATTGGGAAGTATAGACAAAATGATTAAAGCCAATAATTATTAACCTTTATCCAACGGCAGATTTCAGATTCAATTCAAAATTGATTCATTGATTATATTTATATCTCCACAACTTACGAGAAAAATTATATTTCAACTAATTGAGAATTGTAACTAGGGATTGTCATTTTCGAATCCGAATCGAATCAGGCCTTCTAGCAAAAATTTAGCGGATGCTAAGATTTCACTCTATCAATCACAAAAGGGCAGATTAGGCTTTAATCTCATTGGAATAGACTAAGAAATGAATAATCTACTATGAAAAGTGTTCAATTTTTCAAAGTATCAAGTAAAAGAAAAGCACATCAAAGACAACATGAAAAGTGTAAATATGGGGAATCTGATATCAATATAGAACTAGAAAGCATTTTTAGTTTTTGTGCAACATCATATATTAGAAATTTACTAGAAAAACGCTAAAAAAATATAAATTGAATTTTTTTCCCCAAATCGTCGAATATCTTTTTCCGATTCAAATCAAATGCTATCGGATTCGAAGAATCAATTTGAAGTGCACATCCCCAATTTTAACTCATTTCAGTGAGAGCATTGATGAAACAAGAGCAAGAGAATATATATAAATATAAATTATAATTAAAAAAATATATATTGAATTCAATTAAAAAAATATAAATTAAATTTAATGAAAGTAAAATTAAATTTCAACTAATTGAGAATTGTTACTTATTTCAGTGAGAGCGTTGATGAAACAAGAGCAAGAAAAGACTGGAGTCCCAACGAACAGAGTTATACTTGGAGGGTTTTCAATGGTGAGATGCTTGCTGTGTGACTTCCAGGGCTGTGGAGTCGTACATATTCAGTCTCCTCTATTATGATACATCCGACTTATACATCAAGATATTAAATAAATAATAAGTATACCAACTATATACTTCCTATATTGATTGAAAGCATGGAACATACAAAGTAGTTCATCACTATCAAGTGCTGACATGAACTTAACATAACATTTAAATTAACATATATACTTTATAAGCGGTATCAGTTTCATATCAGCCATCTTTTTAGCACTTGAATCTTATACCAGCATTCAGTATTCTGCAGTATGCTGTGGCTCTACAGTTTCAAATGTAGAATATTAATTTCAGTTCAATTTGAAATTCAGAATTAAAAAATATATTTCAGAATTTTTCGGAATACTCATTTTATCATAAAAGTTTAAACATATTGGGAGTCGGAGTCTGTCTTGTTGGTAAATTTTTCTCGACTCTGACTCCGACTCAGCCTGGTGACATCACAAATGCCTTCCTGTATGTAGGCTTTTCTTACATTGATAGGTTGTGAAGTAGGAGGAAATGTAATTATGTAATGTTTCTGTCTCATCCTCTTCTTTTTTGCCACGCTCTTCCTTACTCAGATGTAAAATCTTCTGAATGATTTTTTATTATGTTATTCTTTTTGTGCATAACCCAGGGAGGAGCATTAGCACTATACACAGGACTTACCCATCCTGAACCCATTGGTGGTCTCGTCCTGTTAAGCACTTGGCTGCCACTGAGGAATAACTTTGCACAGGTAAATTTTAGTCTTATTTTTGTATATATTATTTGTATTTTGTGTTGAATATTAACACTCTATGACAGGGGTCCCCAACCTGAGTTGCTTGATGACATAGCAGGGGGTACGACAAGTAGGGGAAGTACATACAATATTGAAATTACATAAGCTATATGTGAAAATTCAAGTCAATTTTGAGCAAAGCGCCATGCAGCTGCTACCAACAACGGCAATGTACAAGGTTTTCAGTGACATTTTTATTTTGGAAAAGCGATATTACTTTTGTAAGGGAAAATTAATCAAAACTTTACCCAGGGGTTCGGGCATGGAAAAGGTTGAGAACCACTGATCTATGATGTCTCAATGCAGTTTAATATACTGCTGACCAACATGTACTGCTTATATTGAGCTAATGACTTTGTCCAATACAGCTTGCTTGCTGCGTCTAAATCTATATATAGATAAAAGGAGGATTGTTATCTCTCTTTCATTTATTTGTATATTTGTATCTTCCAATGTTCAACTTAGTTCTCCACCCCCACACAACATAGAAAATTGAAATTTATGACCTTGGTAGCTTAGTGTTACCTCATCTTAGTAAAACATTTACTATTGATCAGCATGTTTTCCTAATTAGAACGTACATTATTTGAAATTTTACATGCTGGTTGCGAGTAGAGCACACATAATGGAACACACATCAAAACTTGCCATGAAAAGAAATCAAATCAAAGTTTTAGATAGTTCTGGTAACTCTTGTCTCCCCAGGTAGCAGTTTGACTTAGAAGACCTTATGGTCTTTCCACTGCTTCCTCAATAATACCTGTCATAATATCTATATAATATAATATATATAATATATTGCAGAATATCTATATTCTAGTCTATACTGTTTACATTTGTTTTCTCCTCTTTTTTGGATGTATATTTCATTATTATTCTCTTTGTGTGTGTTGCCATTGTTATTTCATGGTGGATGGAAAAAATAAACTCTCTTCCGCATTGTCATTAGAAAATACAGGGAGTTCTTTCGCTCATTAAATGTCTTCGTTTATAGAATGCAGATACAACTTTTTTATACTTCAGAATAAAGATGGAATGTCACTCACAAAGCAATGCTGCCCAATATTTCAAGGACACGGTTTAGCAGATCCAATGGTGAACGTGCAGTACGGCAATTCAACTCATGAGATTATAAAGAAAGCACGAGGAGACTCCATAAAAACTGTCTTTAAAACCTACAAGAACGTCGGACATTCTTCATGTGAACAGGTATGTCTAATTCTAATTTTAAAATCTAAAAAAAAAATCTGAATTCAGCGTTTCCCAAACCATGTCCTGGCGCACTAGTGTGCCCAGAATGAAATTTGGTACGCTGCAAAAGAGCAAGATTATATTTCAAAATGTATAAAATACAAACTGAAATTCATAATAACCCATCGAGCCATGTTGGGTAACTTGGGTCCAAGTCCAGCATGTTCGCAAGCCGGCTTTGTCATCCCATAGTCTTTGAATTGAACTTTTATTCAGGAATGTGAGAGAAAAATGTATCCCCTTCACTACCTATTTTCGTTCAAAATTATATCAACGTTTGAAGCTTTTTATGTAGATTTAGATGGAATTTTTTGTTTTCATCAATCCAAAATTTTAAAAAATAGCGGTCACAGAGAGAGAGTTTATTTTTCGACCGATAAAAAGAGAAGCATTAATAAATAATACAATATAAAATATATAACATACGAATAAAAAAAAAATACTAACTTGGCATAGAAAAGGAAATTGCGATACAACCATGGGCCATCTAAGTCAGCCACACCTAAGGACAGATTATATTACAACACTATCAATGAGTAAAATTGAAAGTATATGAGCATAGAATTTTTGAAGATATAATTACAATAAATACAGATCAAGGTAGAGTTCTCATTACAAGATTAAGGATTTTAAAATGAGTAAAATAAAAAATATGTAATAAATAAATTGATAAATGATGTAATGATTGAAACAAAGAAGCTAAGGCAAACGGTTGATAAAATACGGTGCACCTAGATTAATAATTCCTAATCAGATGTTCTGTGTATTTAACTTTAAAATTAGAGTAAGGTAATTTCCTAATGGTTTCGGGAATTGCATTCCAAATTTTGACTCCTTTATATTTGAAAGATTTCTGAGAAGTTTGGGGGTAAAAAAATTCCCTTTGGTGGTAGATCTTGTGGAATAAGTATGGATGTGTGATACATACGCTGAAATATTACTAAACTAAAACACTAAAACTAACTAAATGGTTTACAACTTTGCAAGATGCAATGTAGTGACAACATTATAATATGAATAGGAAAACTCGTATTATTCAAATATTGCATGGTTTTATTTCATTTATCCATTCAAGTACTGCAGCAAAAATTTACAATTTATTTTTCAGGAATTGGAAGATGTTCGTGATTTTATACAAGAGTTCCTCCCTCCAGTTTGATTCTTCCTCTTATGACGCTGTGATTCTCTCCCGACTACATTTTTATTCACACACACTACTTTTTGCTATATTGAATCAGACCCATAGGTCTCCACTATGACATTACTAGCTTTTCAGTATTGGTTGTATAATTTGGCAGAATATAACTTTAAATTTGTCAATTTCCACTATAAACAACTTGAAAATTTTTCATTCATTATAAGAAATGCTTCAAAGGCTTTGAACTTCTTAATTGAATGCTAAAAACTACCCAAACACCAATCATCAATAAGATTTCCATATAAAAGGTGTAATTCAGAATAAATATTGTAATTGTTGTAAATTTTCTTCCTCGAAAAATCGAATTCCTGTCAAAATTTTAATTATTCTGCCCGCTTTGTTAACATTCATGCTTAACTCGCTTGTTGTCTTCAATGTTGATTGCTGTAAAAATAATTGATCTATGCTCCAAAGAACCCTTGCTTGCATTATATCTCTGTGAAAAAGTATTCAAATGCACATTTAATATGAAATATTATTCAGCTACTAACAAAATTTTTCAAAATCAAACTAATCTACAAATTTATTCTATATCAGGGATGGCGAACCTTTTCATTTGACCGGGTCACTTTTGATACCATGATTTAGAAAAAAAATAAAGTGGGTCACGAGTTGTATGAAGAGTCTATTACAGATGAAAAAAAATAAAAAATAAAGTGTTTGAAAAAAAGTCAAATAAGCCAAACCGATTTTCTAAGCCCAAACGAATTGATAAAAGTCAAATTTTAAGAATTTGTCCTCAAAAAGGCCAAACTGGCAACCTAACCGGGAAGACTGAGTTGCCAAGTACTAATTAAAATGTTCGTTCATTATTGAACGATGATTTTTGAGATACTTGAATTATTATAAAAAAAAGTGTATGGGTTGCCTGAAAGCTCCTCTCACGGTAGCATTACTAAACATTATTTTTTTTGTTTAAATACCAAAAAGCGAAGTGGGTCACTGAAATATAGGTGGTGGGTCACTTCATTACCCGCGGGTCAGTGGTTCACCATCCCTGTTCTATATCATGCTTAAGGGAAACACACATATTCACAGGGCAGTGGTTCTTAAAGTGACTTCTTCTTCTTGGCAAAACCCAGAACCTGATATCCTGACCCTGAAAACGATCGATATAACATGTAACTAGTTGATAACCAAAGTAATTTCATTCTTCCCCTTTTCCCATTCTTCGCCATCATTTGTGACGTCATAACCGAGGGTAATTTGGCCGACATTAAAAGAAAAAATCTTCGTGTGTCACTAACTCTAAACCTTACCCCAACCCCAACAATAACCCTAAACCTAACCCTAACTTCAAGATCTAATTTTTTGAATGGTGGCTAAATTTCCGGATACCTATTTACCATATGTTCCGAGTGGTTGACCCGTGTGTTACTGTTGGTCTCTCTTAACTGTAGTGAATAAATTACAGCATGAATTGTAATCAGTAGCAAGCGACCTTTTAAATTCACGTTTCTTCATTATCAATCCATTTTTAAATTGCTCAAGAGAAATATATAGAGTACTGTTCGACTGACCTAGAAAAAAACGTTAATTTGTTACAGAATGTTATCAGTTTGCATTGTTATTGATAAAATCGATAAAAAAAATTGAAGAGCCATTGACAGTTTGCAATTAATTGTAAAACTCGTGATACAGAGTGCATCCGGGACATTTAGCCAACGGACATTTCGCCGTCATTTGCAGACGGGACATTTTGCCACATTAAAAAAAAATTCTCTTTGTTTGTCACTAACCCTTGCCTAATCCTAACTCTGAGATATCATTTTTTGAGTGTTGGCGAAATGTTTGGATACCTACCATAACATATATACTATGATAAATAAAAATATCCATGTTTCCTCGATACATTTATAATGTAAGTTTATCA
Source organism: Boltenia villosa (assembly GCA_031471845.1). NCBI lineage: Eukaryota > Metazoa > Chordata > Ascidiacea > Stolidobranchia > Pyuridae > Boltenia > Boltenia villosa. The sequence goes on along the minus strand of JAUELA010070747.1, from coordinate 8,184 downwards.
TCATAGCAGTAGGCTATACGTGAAATAGGTTTCCACTCCTATTTTGAACACCTACAAATCTAGCTTGCAAGTATACGAAAATGGAAAAGTATGGATTTAGGAATGCAAATACTGTAGATTTCTACAATCGCATAATAAAACCAATGTGTAAATTGATTCAAATGTCCACCGCTTCTGCTCGTATACTTGTTGTTGTACTTTAGCCTTAATTGGCTAATATTTTCTTTCGATACATTTGTAATGGAAGTTTATCATCATAGCAGCATCCGTGAAATGAGTTTTCCACTCCTGTTTTGAACACCTACAAATCTAGCTTGCAAATATACGAAAATGGAAAAGTATGGTTTCAGAAATGAAATATTATAGATTTCAACAATTGCATAATAAAACGATTGTATAACTTGATTCAAATGTCCACCGCTTCTGCTCGTATACTTGCTGTTGTACTTTAGCCTTAATTGGCGAAACATAATATTTCAGAATTTGTACTGTTTGAGTTGACGCAATCCATTTATCGTTGTATCTAGATGTTTGATTCAAAATAAATTGTCAACTTAGCATTTGAATTTGTTTTAAATGAAGTCTATACTGGAGTTGAATCTTCAGATACTAACTAAGCTACGGAAGCAAATAATTTTGGCTTAGTTCATCTAATAGAGTTTATTATGGTTACATCACAAACAAATATATAGTGTATCATATTTACCCTCGGATTCATCGGAAAGCCGCATCGGGCTTATACATGACGCATGATGCGACCATTCCGGCTTGCGAGCATGCTGAACTTGGATAGCGGAGCCGTGACCAAGGACACGTGTAACCGGTCTGCACCGGCGTGGCGTTCAGCATCCCCAGTCACTTACTCTGTTACTCACATCAAGGGTGAACACGGCATATAATATATAAGTCACCCGATATATAAAATAAACGTCCACGTACGAGTTGTACAGGTAATTTCTCAACCATTTTTTCACGAAACCGACTTTTCGAAAATTGAGGATTAATCGGGCTTACTAAATCCAGGATTTTGGGTCTGCCGCGGTGTCCCGTGCCGGGTGGCACTGAAATGGCCTGATTAAGGATGGAAGATACTTCTTTCTAGTAGAAATAGCGTAAAATTAATTATCAGCATCAATGTATCATAAGAATTTTATACTCATTCAATTCGTTATTGTCAAGCTACTTTCTTAATAAGTTAAACCAAGATTTAGCGAAATACAAGCACCTACAACTATGATAATCTAAAAATTGTAGGTTGTCCCGGTTTGAGCCTAAGCCATTATGGTAAGTCTAGGATTAGCTAATCGCTTTACGTTAGTCATATCATTTACCATGTGAAAATTGACTAAAATATAAATATTTTCATCCGCTAATCTACATCCGGTGCATTATCACCAGAAATCATCTTTCGAATGAAATGTATCGATTGTTGGTTCAATTCTTATCTCTTACATCGGATTGAGATTTTCACGAGACGAATCGAATCGTAACATTTGATAACTTATCAAATCTGAAACTGAAAATTCAAATAAATTGCCTGATTGTTCCAATGATTTAACTCATTTGGTTCCCACGACCGAATCCCGGACATTTAGCCATCGTTTGTGACGTCATAACAGAGGAAAATTAAAAAAAAACATTAATAAAAGTCTTTGTGTGTCACTAACCCTAACACTAACCCTTACTTTAAGATCTAATTTTTTTAATGGGGGCGAAATGTCCGGATACCATTAAGTTCATAACCTCAAACGTCATAACTCTGTGACTAAGGCCGGACAGACACGAATATATAAATATTGAATTTAACATCACGATAGACAGGTCGTGTTATAAACTTAGGATTGTATTACGAAAATATTACAGAAATATGATCATAACGTGAGGATATAACCTTTGAACTTGTCCAAAAGAAACTTGAAACAAATACGTCATAACTCTGTGACTAACACCGGATTTACAGCATTTAGATACGATTATAGAATATCGAAAATATTGAATTTCGCCGCGCGATGGAAATAGTAAAAAAGCTGGCGAAACGTTTCCTATTCAAAGTTAGATTTGAAACGTCATTATTATGTGACACCGGAATTACAGCATTAGAAGTAATTACGCGATAAATCATTTTGCAGCGAATTTAGCTCTCGGGCGTAAATAATGGTCTGCATTGTGGGTCAAGTGGTTCGAATCTGAGTCATTTCAGGCAAAATGATGGTTCGGGTTAAAAATTCTAAATCAATGAACAATTGTTTTGTAAAACCGGTTTTATGTTTAGGTTAGCTGAAAATTAGAGGGATTACAGTTACCACAGGGTAAACTAATCTCGACTTAAAACGTAATATTAGTTTCCAGTGTCACAAACCTACCGCCCTTTTTCTGAGTATTTTATAGTTTACTTGGGGGTCATCAAGTACGAGTCCATCAATATTTACACACATTGCTTGCTTGGTTTTATTTCCATCTGTTTTACTTCAATTCAAACATATCGTCTTAATGGGAAAAAATGTCCAAAAAGAAAGTTAATGAGTTTCAATCTTTTTCATATATTTGTCAAATTTGTGTTCTGGATGGGAAAACCTTCAACGCATGGAAAAAACACGGAAGAAAACAACAAATGCCACATTAGTTATTGGAAAATCTTAGCTTTGCCTTCATAGTTTTAATAAATTCGACCAATAACGAAGCAAAAAGTTATTTGGAATACTGAAGGACACTATAACCATCGTAAGGAACTAACAGAAAATGAACGTTTAAATAAATAATTATGTGCCTATCTCATATATAATGCCACTTTCACACTACGGTAGAATTTCCGAAGAATTGCCTATTTACAGAGTAAAACTAACCAAATGCTTATTTGCAAATAAGCACGACGGTAGTTCTACTTTGCAAATAAGCATTTGCCTAGTTTTACTTTGTAAATAAGCAATTCTTAGGCAATTCTATCGTAGATCTACCGTAGTGTGAAAGAGGCATTAGTGAAAATGAATTTAAGATGTACAATAGTTACGTCTTTGATAAGCTTCACAAACATTGAAGCAGCTGTTTCGAACTCCGTACTTCCGTTGGTTTTGAAATATACGAACAGAGCTGAATACCTTCCTTTATTTTAAACATTCCAATTTGCGGTGCATTTGCCCTGTGATTTAAAGATAAATAGAAATAGTTCCGAGTGTAACAGTGTCTGCCAAAGAAATATACGGATGAGTAATGTTGCCTCAAGCAAAGTTGCTAAATTGTCTCTCTTTCGGAAACCTATATTTTTGATACATTTTGCAAAAGAGATTCGAAATCACGAATGAGTCACACTGCTTTGTGCATTGTTACGCCCTCTATAAAAGACCAACGAAAATGGTAAAGCTGTTTCAAATCTGAAAAATCCAGACATAATAAGGAATCCGTCTTGACTTGGAAATATAACATATGCTTATATGCTTTATACGGCAGAGTCACTGGAAAGTTGAGGTATCCGGTCGATTTTGTGAGTGCTTCCCTTATGGCAAGAAAATATAAATGTGCAAACAATTTTAAGTTTATTTTTGCCGCTAGTATGTTTCTAACCGAAAGTTTTTTCACTTTATCCAATGGTATTGCAAGAAATTTACTAGATTGTTTTGTAGTATTTAGACTGTTTCAGTGCGCAGTTACCCAGTGTTAGAATAGACGCGGTCACCATTGTAATGGAATGCTATAAAAATACATGGTAACGTTTTGAGAACTTGAAGAATCTTCACCCTTAACTTCATCCCCTATCTTAATCGCAGGGTCACATACCCTACCCCTACCCTACTTCCCAATTTCTAGGTTGTATATTTCTGGACTAATATAAAGGAGAGTACAGTCGATTTTCGGTAGCCTGCACCAATCCGTAAGCACTATTTCCAAGACCGCACTGTATTCCCTTAACTACGAAGTGTTTATAAACGAATATTTTTTCGGATATCTTTAGCTTCAGAAACAACATAATGCATCGTAAATCGCAATTAACGCTTAGCCTATGTTTGCTTTGGTTCGGAGCTGTGAAGCACGTGACAAGTCACAGTTGGCTGGCGTGCACAGATTACACAGAAAAAGGCGGGAAGACGTGGGATCCCAACAAGTGCCGAGGATTTGCGAGAGCTGCTCATCGTAAAGCTCCGAAGAACGGCGTTTTTGGTCATGATTCTGGTAATACTTATTTGTAGATGATAGACGACATAAAGATAGAACATAGATAAAATGCCCCCTTTAACACTACGGTAGAATTCCCGAAGAATTGCCTATTTACAAAGTAAAACTACGCGAATGCCTATTTCCAAATATGCACGACGGTAGTTCTACTTTGCAAATCAGTATTTGCGTAGTTTTACTTTGTAAATAAGCAATTCTTCGTCAATTCTACAGTAGAACTACCTTAGTGTGAAAGGGGTATAAGAGAGAAGTACAAGACAACGCCAAACTGAAAGTGTGTTATGTGTTACTGGCCGAAACTACACTATTATCGGGGAAGAATCTCCACCACTTCACACTATATATATATATATATGCTTTCTTGGCCTAGGCTTTGATAACATCCCGGAGAACAACCGAGCATGCCAAGCTACTAGGGATGACTACAGGGAATACAACAGAGATCATCCAATGGCTGTTTATTATCCCGGCCAACAAGTTATTCTTGTTCATCCCATGAAGGTGAGAATAAAAAATAAGGAAAATAAAAAATAAATAAATAAAATGAAAATTGAAAAAAAAAATATATATATATATATGAATGAAGAATATCAAGAATTCCGAGGGTATCTTTGCGGAATGTTGACTTTAACTCGTTGTATTATTAAACATCGCAATTAAAGGGTTGTTGTTGTTCTAAGGTGTGTTAAATCCATTGACATTTAAGGTCATTTAAGCTATGTAGTGTGTGAAAGTTTATCAGAGTAGTGTGAATATGTACCTTGCTCAAGAGTACCGCGCTAAGCTAAGAGAAAATAATCTCTTGATAGCGCCGTGCATGTTCATGTGTGCATGTAGAGCAAATCTTGACTCGCAAGAAATTTTCCCAAAAATTGAAGAAGCCGGAGTAGTGCAATAGCTTCTCCAGGTCAGTTTAGTATGAATTAAAGAGTTATATTGGACATATTTGTATTTTGTGCTCTTGAAATTTATCAATTCTAACCGATGGCGGATCTAAATAAATTCGTGGTGACGTTTTAAATGGTGACGTCACATTCTTCAATATGCGGTTAATGATGAAGTCATGTGATCAATTGCATCACAATATTCTATGATGATGATAGATACTCCTTTTTTGTCCCTCTATTTTTGATTAAATGTAACTCAGTATATGTGCTGTGCATGATGTTTAATTTTGCCAAAAAATGGTATATGTAAAATACGGTATCCGGACATTTAGCCAACGTACATTTCGCCAATATTCGAAAAATGATATTTTAGTGTTAGGAGGACCATGGTTAGGTTTAGTGTTAGGGTTAGAGACACACAAAGAAAAATAATAATTTGAATGTTGGCAAAATGTCTCCTCTGCAAATGATGGCGAAATGTTCGTTGGCTCAATGACCCGGATTCGTAAAATACATATTTGTTTATTTTATAATTGAATGCCGAAATTTACTTACAAACGTTGAATTTAGATGTCTGATGCAGGGCGAATGAAATAAATTACGTACTTAACTTATTATATAGCAAGTACATTTTAAATTCATGTCTGTTTTTATTACCAGAATCACGGCGCTGATTCAGGCTGCACCAACATATGGATCCCTGACACTGGAAGTTGGATATATCGTTCAGAACGTAGCCCAAGCAGAGATCCAACGTTGAGTGAATTTCGCAGGAATCTTGTTTTTGATTTAGGCAAGTTTTGAAATATGATAAATAGGTCGATGTAAACTGTTTCCATATATTTCCAAGGGAATCAATCAATAATTAAAGTAATTCCATAGGTCGATCAAGATCAGGAAAAGAATTCAATGGCGACCTTTCCTTGAGCTCAAAATACCCAAAACCGGGATTCCAAAACGCTCCTTTGTTCTGTGGAAATACGGACAAAGCAATGGCGACTTTTGTCATGAATGTTCCGAGGGATCTTACACCAGGTATGTACCATGGAGCCATGCACGCGATACTGATTTTGTTTCCCTAATTCCTATTGCAAAAATGATATCCACTCAGTATTCATTGTTTCCATATTCCATATATAGAGACACGGAAAATAACTTTCCGCTATCTGTGACGTTTAATGCTTCTCTCAACTACTTCGAGAACTTCCTTTGCATAAGCGTAATGAAAGTAGTACAAATTCATTTTTTTGAATTCATGACAATTCTTCTTCCGATGATATTTTCGATCTTTTTCCCTTGACATGCTATTCTCGAATTTCGCTATCATTTGCAGAGGGGACATTTTGCCAACATTAAAAAAAATCTTTGTGTGTCACTAAACCTAACCCTAACTCTGAGATATAATTTTTTGAACGATGGCGAAATGTCCGTTGGCTAAATTTCCGGGTACCATTATTCTCTCATAACCACCCAACCCACCCGAATAAATCCTGAAGTATGAGATTTTTTCGGGGAGGATGTTCTTGGGAATTGCTGGTCGAAGATCAGAATCATGGTGTCATAGAATATGATTTGTATTTGTAAATAATTCTTTCAGGTTTATACACTTTCATGTGGCTTTGGGCCTTCAACGATATGAACAACTTGTACAGCACCTGCTTCGAGGTTGAAATAGCAAGAAACAAGTTCGCACGAGATTATAGACTTGTTGTGAGTGATAGCATTGCTTTTTGTTGTTGTTGTTGTTAGTTTACTCTGATACCATACCCTCTCAAAATATATGTGAACTCTCCCCAAAGAAATCCCACTTGCATTATAATTCATAATAATTGATTATATCTGTTACAAATTTCTTGAATTTCAGTCAAATGGATTCAAAGACACCACAGAACCATGTGGTGGGATGACGTCAAATGAAAATACCAAAGGAAATTCCAACGAAGGTTGCACGCCATTAATTGGCGAGACCGGCATCGTGGATTATACTTACCCCGAAATGCCCGTTGCCCCTGTAACTACTCCCTCAACTACGTACCCTCCCTACACAACCCAACGCCCATACCCAATCATAACTACTACGTCGAATAACAATTATTACGAGAGAGAATACGAGTATAATTACCAAAATTACGATGACAATGAAGACCAACAGGGAGAACAAAGTTACCATGAAGATACCTCGCAAGGAGAAGATACCTCACAAGGAGATGATACCTCACAAGGAGGCCAAGACGGAGATTACAGTTACTATTATGATGATGACTCCAAGCCAGAGCAAGGCATTTCAGGGTAATATGACGTATATATTGTACTAGTATAAGTGCCCGACATCACTCGGGTTATAGTTGACCTTAATTTAAATAAATTCTACCATTAAAGAAACTTTTTCGAATTCAGCCTATCCAATGTAAACTTGGAAACTCTCTATTTCGGTACTGTAGGTTTCAGAAATGTTGTAGTTCAATGGAAATGTTGCCCCAATAAAAAAGATTATGCATGCTGCATAATCTGGCAGTATTCTAACTTCAGGGCTGTGTAAATAGTAAGAAAATCAAAGTGTGAAACCGATTCTCAATTGCAGCTATCGGAGGTTTTGAACAACAACTTGTGTTTTGTTGTATATACTTGTCTTTTTCAAGGTTCAATATCTGAAAACACACATTTCGTAAACTCGATACAACAAATTTGAATACATTATTAATCTCAAACGAAAGCATATATACATTCAATGAAAGTGCACCTTATCAACTGCGAAAAAAAACTTGGTAACAAGGGAATAACCAGGATAACAAGAGAAGCTCTTTGTAGATCAACTCAATTCATTGAATTCAATTCGAGACGCTCTTGCATTACTCGGCTTTTTGCTATTTTCGGGAAATCTTCTTGCGAGTCAAGATTTCCTCTACACGCACATACACGAACATGCACGGCGCTATCAAGAGATTAATTATTTCTTTCAGCTTAACGCGGTACCCTTAAGCAAGGTACATATTCACAATGCTCTGACCAACTTTCACACACTATATGGTCTAACTCTAAATCACCCTTAGTTGTCGATGTCTTTAACACCTTTTAAAACAAACCAAAAATTGGTCCAACTTCTGTTTTCCAGCGTGGACATGGACGTGGT